>LR750928.1:136739-254432 GCA_902729485.2 Mus minutoides | reverse complement strand
CCAAGGAAGCAAAAAAGGCTAAGCAGGCATCAAAGAAGACAGCAATGGCTGCTGCCAAGGCCCCCACAAAGGCAGCACCTAAACAAAAAATTGTGAAGCCTGTGAAGGTCTCTGCCCCCAGAGTTGGTGGGAAACGCTAATGTGGTAGATCAGAGTTGGAAATAAAGATCTATCTTGAACTCTAAAAAAAAAAAAAAAAAAAAAAAAAAAAAATGAATGCTAGCTAGGTCCATTACTCAACTCTGTGATAGAGACTTCTTAGACTATACCTGATCAAAGGCCATTTACCTTGAGTTATGACCCCATCTTTACCTACTTAGCCTAACATGACTATTTTTGTCATAGCAGACAGAATTTCTTCTCATTTTCAGTATTTTTAATATTATATTTCTGTGATGGTGCCCCATAGTCTCAAGCATTTGAATACTCAGTTGGTGGTGTTGTTTGGGGAGGTTTAGAAGGTATGGCCTTGCTGAAGGAAGCTCGTCACTGGAGGTGAGCTTTAAGAACTTAAATTTTCTTTATCTCCAGCAGCTAGGAGTCTCAGCTAGGGTCACCCACATAGACTACTGGGAACAGGTCTCAAGCTTGTCCCAGAAATGCTCCCTATCTATTTCTGTTTTCTCTTTTAGCCCTCTCCAACTCCTATACCCCACCCCTGCTCTCTCCACACCTGATTTCCATCCTGGTTCCACTTCCCCAATTCTACCCAGTTCCCTACTTCCATCCACCTCTAATATCTATTTTATATCCCCTTTTGAGTGGGATTCAACCATCCTCCCTTGGATCCTCCCTGTTATTTAGCTTCTTTGGGTCTGTGGATTGTAGCATTTTATCCTGTACTTTATAGCTAATATTCATTTATAAGTGGACTCCTCTGTAGAGATCTTTTTTTTTTGTACTGAATAAAAAGCTTATTGGCCAGTGAGGTGAGGAAAGATTAGAAGGTAGGACATCTGAGATAAAAAGAGGAATTCAGGGAAAATAGTCAGGCATGGGAGACTTTCCTCAGACACAGAAGAAGATGGCTGTATGAAACTGAGGACAAGGTAACCATCCATGGCATGACTTAGAATAAAATAAATGGGTAATTAAGATAAGAGATAGAAGGGGAACGGAGATAAAATTATTGGGAGAGATTCAATCCCTGCCACTGTTAACAACACTCTGCTATGCTTATAGACAGGAGCCTAGTATAACTGTATTGAGAAGCTTCAGCCAGCAGCTAGTGGAAACAGATGAAGAGATCCACAGCCAAACACTAGGCAAAGTTTGGGGAGACATACAAGAAGACCTACAGAATCAGTTAACCTGGGGCCCATGGAAGTTCATAGAGACTAAACCATCAACCAAAGAGCACACATGGGCTGGATCTAGGCCTTGTACAGACTTGTAGCAAATATGCAGCTTGGTCTTTATGATGGGTCCCCTAACAATTGGAGTGTGGGCTGTCTCTGACTATTGCCTGCTGTTGGATCCCCCGTCCCTGGCGGGCTGCCCTGTCTGGCCTTAGTGGGAGAGGATACACTTAGTCCTGCTGTGACTTGTGCTAGGGCAAGTTGGCACCCACGGGGGTTTCCCCTTCTCTGAGGAGAAGGGAAGGGGAAGTGGGAGAGGACTATGTAAGGGTGGGACTGGGAAGAGAGAAGGGAGGGGGCTGCAATCGGGATGTAAGGTGAATAAATTAAAGGAAAAAAAGAACGTAAAGTCTTGCCTTAATTTAAGTTTACTCTTTCTGCTTTGTACGTATATTCTACTACAGCCACCATCTCTGCCTACTACCTCTTCCCTGCCATGATGGACTCCCATTCTTTGGAACTATAAGTCAAAATTAACTGTTTCTTCTGTAAGTTGCCTTCCTTGGTCACAGAGATTTATCACAGGAACAGAAACTTAGCCAATACAATTTCTTATCTGTTTTCCTAAAATCACTCTAAAGTTTCACTTTTAAACGTTATGGCTTTTATGATTTTTTTTTCTATTCCTGTTACCAGCCTCTATAGCAGCCTACAATCTCCTTTGACAACATAATTCACTTCTTGCTGAGAAGAAGTAGGTCATAAAACCACTTTGGTTTTGTATGTATATAACACTAATTGGACTAGTAACACCCCTTGACTCCATTTGAATGAACCTGATTAAATCTCACTCCATTCACATTTCAAATAGATCTCCCATCTCTCTGGATTTACTCCTTCTCACACTCTCACTGCCAAACATAAGCACAGATTTGCTTTCTCATATCTCCTTGCTTACCAGTTAAGAATGCAGTTTTGTCAGAAGACAGACTCTTGATCCAGGTCTAGGTTTGTATTAAGGATTACAGGCCACAGGAAAAAGTCCTTGGAAGCAGAATGCTGTGTCTATGCCAACAAACGGAGAATAGTACAAAATACAGCTAGAGGACTAAAGAACAGACATCCACTGGGGTGCCTCCAGCGGGTGATTATGAAGGGCACACACATGGAGCTGGCTTTCCTGTTCCCTGACACATTTCTTTCCCCTCTTTTCATCTCTTACTTGGTTTGCCTTCTTTCAGATTAGAGGCCTTTGAACTAATATTCTCTCAGGGATACAAACATTACTTTCAACACTGTTGAGTTTTGTTTTTGTTTTTGTTTGTTGGTTTTGAGACAAGGTTTCTCTCTGTGTCCTGGCTGTTGTGAAACTCACTCTGTAGATCAGACTGGCCTCAAACTCACAGAGATCCTCTTGCTTCTGCCTCCTAAATTCAGAGATTAAAAACATGCACCACAACCACACATCTTGGTGCTTGTTCTTACCAAGGACCTCTTGACATCCAAGTGATGCTGTAACTTGCCCTTCAACCTCTTATGATAAGCACTTCATACTCTCTCAAAGTACAACTCAAGCTTTTTATGCCTTACAGTTCTACCATTCTATGGCAGATCAGCACCACCAACCAGAGGCCCTTGATGCTCCTTCTCAGTCCTTAAGCAGCTCCAGAATAAAAAGGACCTTCATTCCTCATCCTAGAATGTTTTCAGCGTCTGAGATTTAGTGCTCAATATGCTCACTCTTTCTAGTTCTTTCTGAATTCTGTTGGTTGGATCGGACATCCTGCAACATCTTGGTTCCTATATAAATATTTAGATACTGTGATAGTAAATCTTGATTGCTAGCCTGACCAGAAGACCAACACTGAGTGTAGCCAGCACAAGAGGGCTCCAGGTTCCAGACTGAATAAAATAGGGCCGCATCAGTATCCACAAATATCTGCCTTCTGAGTGTAGCCCCATGCTCCTGCTGCCATGCCCTTACCACCATGCTGGGTTATATACTCAAGGTGTGAGCCAAAATGAACACTTCCTTCTTTAAGTTGCCTTTGTCATGTATGTTTTCCTATCATGAGTAACCAGCTCAGACCCTAACTTCTAATGATCTGTGGCCTTCACTCGGAGCACCCAGCATTAGGGAGGACAAATGATAGCATAATGTGCACTTCTTAATAAGATAATGAAATGCTCACGTATCTATCCAGGTATGACTCTATACAAGTGTCATTCAAGATAATAACTTCCTTATCTCCATTCCCTCTGGGGTTAGGTGTGATGATTCTCCTAGAGAATTTGCCTGCTGTGTTTCTGTCTCTTCTACACCACATACACTTTTAAAACTTTATGCATTATTATTATGTGTACATATGATGTGTGTGGGTGTGTACATGCATGTGCGCACGCGCATACATGTGTGGTACAGCCCATACATGAAGGGACAGATGTGCCATAGTGCCTCTGGAGGTCAGAGGACAGCTTGTGTGGAGTTGGTTCTCCTCATACCTTCACATGGACTCTGGGAATTGAACTCAGGTTGAACTGAAACCTTTTACCAACTGAGCTATATCACTGACTTAGTGTTCATTCTGCATAAACATTTTCCCCAACACAAGCTTTTTATTAATTGTTTGAGAATTTCATACAATACATTTGTGGTGGTTTGAATAGGTTAGGCCCCCATAGACTCATGTGTTTGAATGCTTGGCCCATTCAGAGTGACACTATTAGGAGGTGTGACCTTGTTGGAGGAAGTGTGTCATTGTGGAGGCAGGTTTCAAGTTCTCCTATGTTCAAGCTACACCTAGTGTAGCTCACAGTTCACTTCTGCTGTCTGAGATCAAGATATAGCACTTTCAGCTCCTTTTCAAGTATCATGTCTGCCTGTGTGTCACCATGTTTCCCATCATGATGACAATGGATTAAACCTCTGAACTGTAAGCCGGCCCCAATAAAATGTTTTCCTTTATAGGAGTTGCAGTGGACATGGTGTCTCTTCACAGAAATAGAAACCTTAAGACCACATCTATCACACTTACTTCCCATTCCTCCCTGCTCTGCTTTCTTCACTCCATTTCTCCATCTGTCCTTCTCCACAAAAACAAAAAAACCAAAAAACAAAAAAAAACAAAAAACAAAAGCAAACCCAAATCCAATTAGTGTTGCCCATAGCCTCAATGGAGCATGGTCAAACTCCAAGTGGCCAACCCCTTAAAAGAAAACTGAGTTATATCCTCTTCTCCACCCCCATGCAGAAGCCCTAAGCTGAGAAGATCTAAAATCCATTATCTTTATCACAATTTTTGTTTGTTTGTTTTTCAAGACTGGGTTTCTCTGTATAGCCTTGATTGTCTTGGAACTCTGTAAACCAGGCTGGCCTCAAACTCAGAAATCTACTTGCCTCTGCCTCCCAACTGCTGGGATTAAAGGCACGTGCCACCACTGTCTGGCTCTTTATCGAATTTTAAGGACTCTCTTCTACAGCTTCCTATCTAGACTGTTTCTTTTGGTGGTGGTGGTGGGCATGTCACAGGAAACTTCAGTGTCATTCTCAGTTAAGAGTCAGCAGTCATGGATACCACTGCAAAATAAGCTTCCTTGTAAACAGCAACCAGTGGCAGCACGGATCATGAATTCCAGTGGCAGCACTGCCACAGACATCAACCTTGCCTCTTGCAGACTACAGGACTACAGATACCAACATGGCCTCTGGTGGCAGCATGGACTGTGGGAGTCTTTCAAGAGTCAGAAAATGAGCCATTCTTTTTTTTTTCTCTCTCTCTCTTTATTAGATATTTTCTTCATTTACATTTCAAGTGTTATCCAGAAATTTCCCCATACCCTCCCCCATCCCTGCCCTGCTCCCCTACCCACCCCCTCCCACATAATGGCCCTGGCGTTCCCCTGTACTGGGGCATATAAAGTCTGCATGACCAAGGGGCCAAATGAGCCATTCTTTATCGTGAATATCTTGTTGCTCTGAGTCAGGGTGATCATTTGATTGGTATCTCTTATAGGGCAGTACCTTCCAGAATTCAGATTGCTGCTTACCTTCCTGCCCCCAACCTGGTTCCCAGGGCGCGACTAGCTTGCAGGCAGTAAGGCAGCCCCATGCTTTCCTTCCCTGAGAGCAGCTGAAGGAACCTGGTGGTGGCCCAAGCTTTGCAGCCACCAGAGTACATGCCCTACTTGGCAACAGCATGCTCATTTTGTCTGTCAAAGCCACACTCCTCTACCCATCACTGTTGCCCGGCTGCTGCCTCTGCATCTCTAATTCTGCATCTCTTGGCCTTCTACACTGTTGTGTCTGCCATTTTTTTCCGAGTCCATAAACCTATTTTTAAAGATTCTTCCCATAAAACCTTCACTTTTCAGTTGTTCCAAAGATACTTGATGCTCTGCGGGTTCATCCTTGGCTGCCAAGCCTCTCCTCAAAACCTCTGTGGATCTCTCAGGCTCCTCGGAGTGGCCCCTTAAACTCACAGGTGCTGGTGGCCACTTCCATGATATCTTGAAAAGAGTCCTCCAGGGATACACTGCATAAACTTTTTAATACCATTTTTTTTTAATGAGTCAAATACTTGTCCATCCGCTCATACCTTCACCTCATCATTTTCTGGTGTGACAAATATACCCTGGATTTCCTGTGAGCATGGATAGCCAGAATGCCTTTGAGTATGTTTTTAGCGTATTGTCCTAGACTTGTATAATCCAAAATAAATCCGAGACCACTTAGCCCTCCCCTCCCACTTTGAAGGGACTTTAGAAACGTAGCAATCAAAATGACTAAGTCTACAGCTGCCAAAACAAAATGAGCTGTTCTCAGAAAAATAACCATAACAAGATAGAAGTTCCCACCACTAAATTCTGAGAAAAACCACAAACTTGTTGCTAGAATTCCCTGTGACATTAATAGCTGTGATGTTAATAGCTGACCCATAAGTTTAAGATATACTGCTGCTTTGCTGATAACCCACCATAAGGGCAGGCAGAGTGAGTCACTAGGCCAAAGGTAGTCACTCTATGCAAACCAACCAGTGCCTGAAAAGGTTACTTGCTACACCAATGAGATTAAGCCAGCTAGCCCTGTTGCTTAAATCTGCCCCTTACAAGGCATAAAAAGTATGTTCTTTGTTTGTTCTGGGTCTCTCCTTTTGCCTGCGTGCTGAGAGGAGTGTCCCCAATGCATTGGATCAATAAAAAAAGCTCTTGCAGTTTGCAGTGATGGTTATCTCTGTGGTCTTTGTGAGTGAGGGTCTTTTGACAGACTCCAATAGACTCCTACCCAATTCTACCCAAAACTACATTGTGATTTAATTTACTAAAAGGAGAAAAAAGTTTCCTAGAGGTCCTTTGAACAAGGCCACATCAGAAGTCATCAAAATTTGGCCTAATGGAACAGATCTGGTCAGTTGCTTCTATGTCTGAGAAGAAGGGCTTCCAAGAAAGAGAAGACCAGAAAAATTCAGGTCTGGCTTGGGGTACAGAGTTATTTCAAGGTCAGCTATTGTAATTCTGGCTTAAACAAAATTGAGAAAAGGATTTGGGATATAGCTTAGTGGTAGAATGCGTGCCTGCTTATATAAAACCCACATTTAAATGACTATATTGAGTCTGTTTTTTAATAAGCTCAAAGTTTACTTCATACAGATTTGTCTTGAAATTTTTTTCTAGTGAAGTGAAGATTCTTACTTCATTCAAGTAAAGGTATCTTAATACAGTTCAGACAAGTACAGATAGCAAGCAGTAGATTGTGTCTCCTGTTCTTGCTTCCACTAGAGCAGACAAGCAGAAGGACTGAATATATGTGACAACCCAAGAGATTTCCTCAGGCTGCAGTGATGTGTTGAGGCTGGAGTCAAAACTCAAAGGCTCTGGTAGAGCTTGCAGGGTATGGAGAAGTGGCTCAAGTCTTGACATGACCTACATTTTCAAAGCATTGTATTCTGAAGTCAGAAGCCCAAAAATAGGGAAAGATGATATTCACTAAGGCTAGAGTTTGTATTCTTTAAGAGAGGAGAAAGCTTATTTTAAATTCTCATACAAGGGATCTGATACAATGTAAAATCTTAAAACATCAAAGCAAAAGAAACTTCAAATAAAAATATCATGTAGCAAATTTTATATTTGTTATGATTTTTGTTTTGTTTTGAGAAAGGGTTTCTCTGTGTAACTCTGGCTGTCCTGGAACTTGCTCTGTAGACTAGGCTGGCCTCAAATTCATGAAGACCTACTTGTCTCTGCCTCCTAGGTGCTGGGATTAAAGGTATGTAGTATCACCACACCTGTTGTTTGTAATGAAAGTTACACTCATAATTTAATTTGGCATGAGGGTTAACTAGTCAAGTGAATGTAATCTAATTTATCTATTCATCTACATATCAATTATCTACCTCTCTCTCTCTCTCTCTCTCTCTCTTTCTCTCTCTCTCTCTCTTTCTCAACTCTGCCCAATACCCTAGCATTGTAAATTAAACCAACTATTCTTACAAACACAAAGGTGTTGATTTCAGGCAAAGATTGCTTAAATAATTTGTCATACACACAAATCACGCAATGAGTAAAATAAAATCTACAAGTTAACGGTCATGTCCATGTATATCAGCTATGTGTACATATACAAAATAAAGGTTAGATTATTAGAATACTATTCCATTTTATATTTTTAAATAAAAAAATCCAGGTGTGGTAGCAGACACTTGTAATCCAAGCACTTAGGAGGTATACATGTATCAGGAGTCCAAGACCAGTTTATACTACATGAGACCCTTCCTTAAAGACAAAACCACAAACAAAAGATATATTAAAAGAAAAAATTCATAACTGTGCATATTGTGGCACCATTTATGTAAGTATGTATTGCTTGCTTCAGGATACTTTGCGGTTCCAGGTACCTTAACAATGAATGATCTTTGAAGATGGAGACCCATTGCAAAATGAGCTCTGATCCAAAAGTTGAGTGGAATTATTTGACATAAAATTTGGTTATTGGATGCCTGCCTGGCTGTCAGGTGATGGTGATGATGGGAACCAGACCAGATGATTGGTCCACCTTGGCCACTTCTAATCTAGCTGGTCTCTAAATTCACTGTGGATATGCTGGAAGCAATCCTGGAATCCTTCTCTCTCTTCTGTGATATTTCCAATTTCATATAACACTAACATCTCTCCTCTCTGGAACCTCTAGACACCTCTAAGGTCTGGAAAGAAGGATAGCTCGAACTTAGAACTTCCTCCCTCCAGCCTTTGACTTTAAGTCAGGGTGTGTGGAGACTGCTTGAAAACTACTGCATGTTGGTTGACCCTTCCCGTCAGTGTTCAGTTGGCCATCGCAATGAATCTATCATTTTAGAACTTCCAAGGGCTTAATGAACTGCTTGTCTGAGATAAGGGACCAATATTGTTACTATTTCCTTTCTCAGCAAGCCCCATGTTTGCATCCTTGAACTTAGTGGCATCATTAGCAAAGACTGTGCATAGTAGGTGGAAGCAGAGGCAGCTAGTGCTCTTCCATTGCACTAGTGTTGTGTTGCAGTAGTGCTCTTCTGTTCTCAACAGAAACATTGTCTAAGCTCCTTCAACACCAATGGCTTACACTGAATACCCACAGGATCTACCAGGCTGGAAATAGAACATTTAACAGGGCCGCACTTCTGAGTGTTGAGGTGCCTTTTGAGATGAAGAGTGGGACTACCAGTTCTTGCGTCATATGGACTTTCTGTCAGAAAGTAAGCATAATGTGTATGTAGGTGTGTCAACTGTTTTTTTGCTGTGATAAAATACTATAGTCAATGCAGCTTATAAAAGGAAGGGTCTGTTTGGCGTACAGTCAGTCCCAGAGGGATAATTGTCTGCCGTGCTTCAGAAGCATGGTGGAAGCAGCAGACTTGATAGACGAACAGAAACTGAGGGCTCACATCTTGAACTGCAAGCAGAAAACAGTACTGACTTGAAATGGATCTTTAAACTCTCAAAACCCATCTCTGGTGACATATTCCCGCCAACAGCATCATACCTTCTAATCCTCTCAAATGGTGCCGAGAACTAGGGACTAAATATTCAAACATTTGACTTTATGGAGGACAATCTCACTCATAAGACCACAGTAGGTGACTCTTGGAACCCTTGCACATGGGTCTCAGTGCTTACTCCTGACCACTATCTGAAGATGAATGGTTTCCCTTGTGAATACTGAGGCTAGGTGGTGACCTTATTACCAACTAATGCTTGATTGGGATAGATCTCTTCAGACTCCACATCTCCATGACACAGTAAAATTGTGAAGCATTACTGTGTTTCTGCTTGGATGGAAGGGTATTCTCAGACTCAGAAGCCCAGGAACAACACAGCTCTGAGGTGGGACAGTGTTCCAGTGGAAGGGTATCATCCTAGTGGGTGGAACCCTACAGCTCTGCAAAGAAGCCTCCTCATCAGAGACACGGAAGCTCCCAGAGCAGAGGAACCCCAGGTGAGCTGAGGGGCTCAGGAGCCTCAGCCCAGCTCCTTTTCTTAGAATCTTCTCTTCATTGCTTCCTTTCTTCTTGGATTCTTCAGACTGGTGAGTCATACCAGGCAGGAAATCTTATGAAAGAGATTTATTGGAAGGTCCAGGATATGGTGTGACAAATCCAGGGATGGTTGCCCTCTGCACCTAGGAACCCTGGACAAAGGGGGCAGTGCTTATATAGGATTTTTGAAGGGCAGACCTTCATGGCAGAGATTTCCAGTGTGAGAAATGGTGGAATTTCAAGTCTTTAATATGGGGTGACTCAGGAATTGGTGGCTTTTTTCCCACCCCATTTTCTCTGCATCGGGTCCATGGGTTAGGGTGAGAAGTCCTTCCTGGATGTAGCTGGCTTTACCCAAGGCTCCATCTCTGTGGGGCTGTGTGTGTGTGTGTGTGTGTGTGTGTGTGTGTGTGGCTAGAGAGGAGGTGCTGTCACTGTGGACAGTTTCTGTGGCATAGCTCCTACAGTGGTGCTTCATGAAAGCTGTAGGCTGAGGCATGAAAAGTGTGGCCATTGGGGACAGCTCCTGCTGAGGTGAGAAAAGCAGTGTGCCACTGTGGACAGCTCCTACAGCTCTTATGATGGCTGTGGGCTGAGATGTTGTGATGCCGCCATTTTTGAGAGAAGTTGCCATTTTGGACGGCTCCTGAGGAGCCATAGGCTGGGCGGCAAGGAGGGGCCTGGTGCCACTTTGAGGACTTTTGTGGCTCAGCAGCTTTTGTGGTGCACCGCTCAGAGACTTCAATGATGAGACAGGGCAACAAGACAAATCCCCCCAGAAATGACCTTTTCATCCATAAGGAAATTCTTGGACAGAAGACAGGATCAACTGGTTAGCATACTAACTGCTGCTGACGAGAGCTGGGTCCTCTCTCTATCAACAGCTTAGTATATATTGCACTAGTTCTCAACCTGTGGGCCACGTGCCAGAAATCCTGCACATCAGATTTACAACAGTTGTAAAGTTACAATTATGGAGTAGCAATGCAATAATTCTATGGTTCGGGGTCACCACAATACGAGAAACTGTATTAAAAGGCTGCAGCATTAGGAAAGTTGAGAACCACTGAAATGTCGAGATCTTCAGGGTTCTCTGCCTCTAATACCCACTTAGTTCCTCCTGGGCTTTCCATCAACATTTGCTGTAGTTCGTGCCCTCAACCAGACCTGGTACTGTGCTGTCGGCTCAACACACAGCCACCTCTGGTCCTCACTGAGTCCTCCACTTCCACTTTCATGAAACTGAAGTTGTAGACTCTGCTCCTTCAGCTCCTCACCACTCTCAGAGTGGTGTGCCGAGGGCAGAGACTTCTGCTATGCTGGAAATTGTGTTCTTCTAGACCTTAAAGTGGGAGAGGGCACTTTCTAAGGTTCACCAGCCTTGGCTTTTTGACTGCGAGTTTGATGTCAAGATTTATTTGAAATAGGTTCTCATTATATAGCCTTATATAGGTCTGTCTGCCTATGACTATCAAGAATATTGGGATTAAAGGTGTAGGCCACCACATCTAGTTATAGGATTCTTGGGAGTTCTCTGGCTCTTAAGTAGGAAGAGAGCAACCTTGATACTTTCTAAATACTGGCTACGAAAGCCTATTTAAATGGAGATTAACTGATTTTATACTTGTCCTAATTTTAGTTGTTGTTAACTAAGCTTAGGAGTTAAAGACCCATCCTTAGACAGCAAGCAAACGGTTTGCAGAACCAATCAGTAAACCTCACAGAGCATAATATTTCTCTGTTTTGCTTTCAAGGGTGGGGAGGGGGGTGTCTGAAAACCACTAGGATGAGGTGGGAGGAGGTCCTTAGGGAAGCCACGCCCTCAGCACACCATTTTGAGACGGGCCGCGCGCGCACACGGGAGCGCGAACTCCGTCTCTAGGCGCAGTAGCCAATGCCCGCGCGTCTGCTCTCAGCCTAGCAACTACGGACCAATGAGTGGAGGGCTATCGTTTGCCCCAGCCCCCTCCAAGAGCGCAGGACTCAGGACTCAGGCCTTACTTCCGGGCTGCTGCGTACGTTGTCATAGCGACCATTTTACGTTAACTGGTTTGTAGTGTCTAACCCAGGGGCCCGGCGATTGCGGGGACCTTGCTGCCCGCATTCTCCGTCGCTTCCTGCGGCCGAAAGGCCAGACAGGGCTGGGGGAATCCGGCCTAGGCGTCCGCGTCGCCGGGTGCGAGCGGGATGGCTGCGGAAGAAGAGGACGAAGTGGAATGGGTGGTGGAGAGCATCGCTGGGTTCCTGCGGGGCCCGGATTGGTCTATCCCCATCTTGGACTTTGTGGAGCAGAAATGCGAAGGTAAGAACCAGACCCTGAACAAGCCAAATATTACTGTCTGCCTGCCGGGCCTAGGTCAGTTTTGTAGAAGGAATTGCATACATCCCTTCCCGAGTGGCTCGTTTGTCTGCAGACGTGAAATTGCTCACCAAGACTTCTCACCCACTCTGCCCGAGCGCCTGTCCTGAACACATTAGACTTTAATCCCATGTTCGGCCTGTCACTTCATCCTGCATCTTTTTACCCCGCGCAAGTGGACCGTTTGGGTAGCCAGCGTCTTCCCCAGTTATTTGGGAAAAACGTCGTTTTTCTTCGAGTTGCTTCTGACCCCTGAGATGTCGCCCTGTGGACTCAGTCTATGAAATGACAAATTCACTCTGGCCATTTTATCTGCAAAGGGGGGCATTCGATTACTCCCGCAGGACCAAAGCAGGCGATGGGAAGGAAGAGCTTTCTAACAAACGAGCTATACAAATGTGGCATTCTTTTGAAGGACTAGCATCAGTGCTTTCTGATTAGTTCATATCACGCTCATATCCGAGTTCATAAGACGAATTGGACTCTGTTCATAGAGAAGCAATCACAAACGATGCCCTATCCAACCTTTATCTTGGTTATTTGCCTAGGCAATACTTGGAGGGTAGCAATATACATCGTCTGAACTTGTGTTTTAGGTTAGAGGGACAGACTTGTTTGTAAAGATCGGTGCGATAGAGCTGGGGTGAGTGAATACAAGCTGCAGAGAACACATTTCAGTGAAGGAAATCTTTTATACACTTTTCTAGGATGAGGTGGCCTGCTTGAAAAGGTAATGGGTTCCCAGGCATTTGGAGTATCTGCATACACCTGACAGTGACTGTACTGCAATGCAGGTTGCTTGAGATTCAGCTAACAGAGGGTTTTTTAATCCTGAGTTGTCTTGCAAGACTTCTCTCAAACCCAAGATTCTATGAATCTAGTAAAGGAAGAATTTTGTTTGATCACTGAACCTTTTATTTTATTCTAACTGTTAAAATTCAAGCACCAGTTAAGTGTTTTGGTAGGCAACTTTTATGAGGGTTCAGAAAACAAAGCAATTGACTTGTGTTCCTCTGTAGAATTTAGAGTGCTGTTAAAAGGTTGATGAAGCATGGGGATAGCCTGACCTCCTGCAGGAGGGATTATGTCTCCCACTGATTTTCATCTATTTTTGAGACTAAATCCTGAGTAGAAATTGTGTGGGGTATGGTATGCCTTCTATCCACAGGTGTCAAGAGTGGCTACAACTCTGTAGTAACAGCTGATTGTGCATTTTTACAGAGAAGCAAAGCTAGGGCTTACAAACACACCACAATGATGTCGTTTCAGAACCGAAAAGAATTTAATTAGCATTTGTATTGAATTCATGAGAAGTGTCACAGAGACCAAATGCAGTGAGAAGAGAATTGAAGTTAGAACACTTGGAATAACTTTATCCCTTACTGATGTGGGGCTGCCTCAGAATACTTAACGGTTAGTTTGGACAGCTCTGTGATATCAACATTTCAGTATTCACTGAGTTATCTTAGAGCAGACACTGGGGATAGATATGCTATCCTTAAAATGTTTACAGTCTACCATAGAAGGCGCACAAGTAAACAGTAAAATATAAAGTGTCACGTGCAAGTACATAAATGTTAAAAATAAAGGCACTGAGAAGATGGCTTAGGGGCAAGAGTGTTGGTAAACTTGATGAGTTGAGTCAACCTACAACCCACATGGTGGAAGGAGAGAGAGAGAACAGGCTCCTGCAAGGAGGCCATTTGTAAGATTTTTATATTTGTACTTAATTAAATGATTTGTTCTTTTACACTGTTCTATTATTTTCTTATAAATCTAGTTTTTGATGATGAAGAAGAAAGCAAGTTGACCTACACAGAAATTCATCAAGAATACAAAGAGCTGGTGAGTATTTTCCACCTGATTTTTGTTGTTTGAGATGGGGGCCTCATTATGCAGTCATGACTGGCCTGGAACTCACTGTGTAGACCAGGCTGGCCTAGATCACAGAGAGATCTATGTGTCTCTACCTCCCCATTGCTGGGACTAAAGGTATGTGCCAACACACTGGCTCTTTTCATTGATTTTAAGATTGTGAAAAATTTGCTTTTTTAAATTAAAAATTTTTGAAATTGTTTTTAAGATTTATTTATTTTATGTCTATGGGTGTTTTTTTTCTGCATGTATGTGCACTATGTATGTACCTGTTCTCACAGTAGTCAAAAGAGGAGCTTGGGTTCCTGGTAACGAGAGTTATGGATGGTTGTGAGCCACTCTGTGAGTGCTGAGAATTGAACCTGGGTCTTGTGGACCTGCACAGGCGCTCTTGCTTGCCACACTGTCCCCGCAGCCTTCATTATAGGAGTTCTTCCTCCCACAACAGGACTAACATTTTTCTCAAACTTGTCATTTCCATGAGCATCTTTTCAAATGATTTTCTGTCTCTTCTGTTTTAGACTTAAGTAATGATTTATTGTAGCTATGGGGATGTTTCACTTTTAAATTTTTATTAAGCTGGACCCTCTAGGCCAGTGCTTGTGCTCCCTGATTTATAGTTGTCTTGGGACTTTTAAGAGCCTCTGCATATTTTAAAAAGAAGACAATGGGTAGAGGAGTCGTACCATGCTCACCTTCATAATTCTGGCTCTCCTCCAGCAGAGGAAATTAAACTTCATGTGATTTTTTGCAAGAAAAAAAAAACTTCTTGTTGTTCATTTAGTATTTACATTATTATTTCTGTGTCTTGTATAATGATAATTCCAAAGAGCATTCTAAACAGGCAGAATGACAGTTAGACTTTTCCTATGTACATTATAAAGGTTAATTCATTTCATTTTAGGTTGAAAAGCTGTTGGAAAGTTACCTCAAAGAAATTGGAATTAATGAAGATCAGTTTCAAGAAGCATGCACTTCCCCTCTGGCAAAGACACGCACATCACAGGTGTTAGCCTTTGTGTTACTCTGTTAATATTGAGATGTAACAAGGATTCCATGGCTTTCTTTAAATAAATTATGTGTGATTGTGGAGATTTAAGAACTGTTAGACATTAAGCAAATTAGACATTGTGTGAGGTGGAGGCAGTCACCTGACATGTTCACTTGTAACCACTTTAAGAAATAATATGATCTGATGGAATTAAATAAGCTTTCTGATTCCAGAGGTCTGAGATCACAACGTTTATCCATGTATGTTTCATTTCTGTAGGACCCTGATGATTCTGTTGTTACTCTTTTTCTATTTGTAACAAATGTGCTGTCTCTAGCTCTGGAGCCTCCTTGTGGAACTATTTTTTGTTTCTTTTTATGTGAATTGCCATTTTACCTACATGTATGTATGCACACAGCTGTGCATGTCTGGTGCCTGTGAAGGCCAGAAGTGGGATTTGGTCCCCCTGAAAGTTAGGGCGAGCTGTGAGCTGCCATCTGAGTGCTGGCTCTGCAGGAGCAGCAAGTGCTCTTCACTGTTGAACCATCTCTCCACCTCTTCATAAAACTGGGTTTCTTATCTCTTTAGATTGCAGTCCGGGGCGAGTGGCTAGAAGGTACATTAAAAAAAATGCTTATTGAACGTTCTTGTGAATTGTTAGGCTTTTAAAACATACATTTATTCATTTATTTATTTATTATTTATTTATTTATTTATTTGGAGACAGGGACTTGCTGTGTAATTCAGGTCGGCTTCAAACCCATTGTGTAGCTAGGGTTGGTCCTGAACTCATACTTTTCCTGTTTTACCCTCGAAGGTTTTAGATTATAAGGGTCAGTCACCTTTCTCAGTTCCCTAGTTGACACTTTAGACATCTCTTGGTGTTATCTCACTTCATCTTCTTGGCACCATTTAGCTTCAACCTATTACTGAAGAAACTAAATCAGAGAAATAGAAGCAGGCACTGCTGTAGGAGAGTGAACATACATCCTAGGCAGTTCAGCTGCATGTCCTTGCTCGCTTGGTTTCCTGTCTTCTAGTAAATGGACTACATTTGTTTAGTAAGATGTCAATGAGGATTACCTAGTTTGCTACCTTAGGCTCTGTTTTCAGCTTTGTCCTTTTATAATTCTTCAATATGTCATGTACTGTCATCCATCCAGGCCTCTCATAAGCATGTGTGCACCTGGCTTTGCTCATACTGTTTTAATTAGGGTTTCCATTGCTGTGAAGAGACACCATGGCCAAGGCAACTTTATAAGTAAAGGACAACATTTAATTGGGCCTGGCTTACACTTTCAGAGGTTGAGTCCATTATCATCATGGCAGGAAGCATGGCAGCATGCAGGCAGACATGGTGCTGGAGGAGCGAGAGTTCTATACCTTGATCTGAAGGTAATGAGGAAGAGACTGGCATCTTCAGGCAGGAAGCTTTCTCTAAGCTCATCCCCACAGTGACACACTTCTTGCAACAAGGCCATACCTATCCCAACAAGGCCACACCTCCTAATAGTGCCACTCCCTGGACCAAGCATATTCAAATCACCATGTCACCCCTTACTCTGAGTGCCCTCTCAGTACACTACTATCCCTTTCTTAGCCCAAAGGAATTAAAAAGTAATACTGTCTTTGCCCATCATCTTTCAGCAAGTATTGAAAGATTCAGAATACAACATTTGCAGTAGTATTTCCTTTGAAGAGTTTTTGTGACCCTTAAGTGATAATGTATGTCAAACTTCTAGTATAATGCCTATTGTGTGTCAAGTGGTCTCTAAGTAAACTGAAGCACTTCTTAATTAGCTGTGGCTATTTTGGTGGTTGATTAGCAGTGTTGTGACAGGCCAGGGTCATGGGTTCAGTCTTCTATGGACTAGTCAGCATTGTTCTCTATAGAACAAGCTCAGTTACCTGCTGCTAACTGGCAGCAGTGACTCAGCGCTGGACTGTCAGTACTGCTGAAATGCATCTTGGAGCACTGTGATGAGTGCTTCCTAGCCACAGCGTTTTCACACATGAAATCAGAAAGTGGGCTCTAGTACACCAATCTGGGTACCTAAAATCCAGCTTAAGGAACAGAAATAGTTCCTTCCTTCCTTCCTTCCTTCCTTCCTTCCTTCCTTCCTTCCTTCCTTCCAAAAAAAAACAAAACAAAATAAAATGTAATAAGAAAAAAAAACACTATCACATCATGTAATTTTTTTTTTCTTTTTTGAGACAGGGTTTCTCTGTGTATCCCTGGCTGTCCTGAAACTCACTCTGTAGACCAGGCTGGCCTTGAACTCAGAAATCTGCCTACCTCTGCCTCCCAAGTGCTGGGATTAAAGGCATGCGCCACCACGCCCGGCCATGTAATTTTTTTGAACAAGAAAAATCAACAGAAGTTTTGAAAGGAGCCCAAGAATTGGCACAAAAATCAGAGACTCACTTGTTCACACACTCAGGAGTCTCATAAAAACTACTAAACTGGAAGCCATAGTCTGTGGGCTGTAGACTTTTTAGAAGATTTTACATCAGTTACAGTATGTATTCAAGGCTTGTGTTCTGTTTGGCCACACTGCTTCCCAGCAGTGAGTTGAGACCTATGTAACTGATTGTGGAGGGTCTTGAAATGTTGGCAATATTGAAGTTTTCTGAACTGAAGTGTTTATGGCTGTGTGAAGCTGAGCTATAGAACAAGGCTTTACTACAGCCAGGATTCTAAGCCTGAAAGTGCTTACTTTGCACTTTGTATGAGGCTGTGCACCATCACAGAACACTGCCTCAAACACCTTGGCCAAATTGAAGACTATTGTATGTTATGAATTGTGGTATCTTTACTGTCAATAGACGCTCAGTGCGCTTATAGAATATAATAGTTTATAGAAAGAAAAGATAATATTTTTGTCATTTCTCAGCATATCAAATTAATCTATTGTCAGATTTTATTGTTTTAGAATGTTTATCAAATTAGTCTATTGTCAGATTTTATTGTTTTAGAATGTTTGACTTTAAAAATTGCTTTAGAGTTGCAGTTTCACATTTCATAAAAACATTGTTGAATGAATTTTGGCTTGAAATTAGGGCAGAATTTTCAACAACTTCTGAAATAGGGCCTAATGGTACTTGGGCCATTTACTTATTTATGTGGAGTGGTATTCTCAGCATTGATGATTACAAAATCAAAATGTTCACCAATTCTGAAAAATCCTGAAGTCGTATGTCCTCTAGTATCAAACATTCAGCAATGATTGATTCTTTTTGTAAAATAAGCACACTCATCTTATTAGTATACAAATCTGCTCTTGTACTTAACAAATGGAAAATTATATGCATGGCAAATGTCCTTTTTGCTTTTGAATTTCTTTTCATGTGTCTGTTTTACCTGCATGTATATTTGTGTACATGTGCATGCCTTGTGTCCATGGAGTCCAGAAGAGGGCATCAGATCCCCTGGGACTGGAGTGATAAATTGTGAGGTGCCATGTGGGTTCTGGGAACCAAATCTGAATCCAGACAGTGCTCTTACTCATTGAGTTGTCTTTCTAGGCCCCTGAATGGTCTAGAATGTCTCATGTGTCCTGGCTAGTCTCCAATTCACTGTGTACCTGAAAATGACCTTGAACTTGATCCTCTTGCTTCCACCTCCCAAGAGCTGAGATTGAAGACTATCCAACACTCATTCCTGTTGCAGAGGCCCCAAGTTTGGTTCCCATCATTCACATAGAGTGGCTCATAGCTGTCTATAACTCCAGTTCTAGGGAATATGAACCACCTTTTTCTGACCTCCATAGGCACCTGTATGCATATAATGCTCATGAACTTATACAAGTTTGTACACACACACATATATATATTTTTATAAATCTTGAAAATAGATGATCTTTACAAAGGTGAGGAAACCTCTGCCTATTTCCATTTGCTGAGAAGGGTTTGCTATGTTTAAATACATGAGTGGTGGTCAAATTTTATCAGAAGCTCTTTTTTTGTTGTTTGTTTGTTTGTTTTTGGTTTTTCGAAACAGGGTTTCTCTGTATAGCCCTGGCTGTCCTGGAACTCACTTTGTAGATCACGCTGGCCTCGAACTCAGAAATCCATCTGCCTCTGGCTCCTGAGTGCTGGGATTAAAGGCGTGCGCCACCACACCCAGCTGTTTGTTTTTTAATTATTTACTCATTTATTTTTAAATATAGGAATGCTGTGTCTGCTTGCACACCTACTTGCCAGAGAGGGCAGCAGATCCTTTTATAGATGGTCCTGAGCTACTATGTTGTGCTGGGAACTGAACTCAGGACCTCTGGAAGAGCAGCCAGTGCTCCTAATCACTGAGCCATCTCCCCAACTACTAAAGCTCTTTTCTATGTTTATTGATAGGATCAATAGCAGTCTCCAGTCTGTTAATCTCTGATATAGTGACTATATTGATCTACTTTGAACAATGAGAAAAGAATCCCAGGTTGTTATGCTATGTAATTCTTTTTATACAGTTTGCTAAAATTCTCTGACATTTAGTTTTTCCTTTCTTGTAAAGTCTTTGTCTGATTTTGGGATTAGGGTACTATTGCCTCAGGTAATGAGTTAATATGTATTATCTCTGCCTCAGTATTCTAGAAGAGATTGTGAGAAGTAGTATAATCTCCTGCTCATATGTTAGGTGGAATTTGTTTTTAAACTCATCTTGACTTTTCTTTTTTGTACAGTTACCATTTTTTTCTTTCTCCCCTTCCCCTTTCTCCTCCTTTTCTTCTTTCTCCTCTTCCTTTATCTCTTCCTCATCCTTTATTTCTTTTTTTTCTTCATTTTGGTTTTTCAAGATGGGGTTTCTCTGTGTAGCCCTGGCTGTCCTGTAACTTATCCTGTAAACTAGGCTGGCATCTAATTCACAGAGATCCTCTTGCCTCTGACTCCTGGGTGCTGGGATTAAAGCCATGTGCCACTACTCTCTGGATGATTAACCTTTTAAGTAGGCATAATGAATAAATTTACCTGTTCATATCATTTTATATCATAGTGTGAGTTTGGCAAACTGTGGTCAACAAGTTTGGGCACAGAGTTGTTTACATATTTCTTCATTATTCTTTTAATGTTTATTGTTCAACAGTGATATGATAGCCCTTCTTACATTTTTTTTTTTTTTATATCTGATCCTACTGGGAATTCTTAAGTATGGTGTTAGTGATGGTTTTTATTTTTTATTTTTGTCTTCTTGAGATAGGGTCTTGAGTAGTCTAGGCTGGTCTCAAACTCACTATGTAGCCCAGATTGGCTTTTTCTTAGACAGGTATGTCAATTTTAACAAGCATTTAAAGGATCAGAACACTGGTTCAGTGGAGAGCTCTTCTAGAAGACCCAAATTCCATTCCCAGCATTCACATTAGGTGGCTTACAACAACTGTAATCCCAGCTCCAGGGGGTTCTCACTTTGCTAGCCTCTAGGGATACCTGTACTGGCATACACAGATACATAATTACAAATAATAAAAATAAAACTTTAAAAAAGACCAGAACAATTACTTTTACGTTTACTTTTCACATTATAAAATGTTACTTAATTCATTTAATATTTTGTGAGACAGTTGTTACTATATTTGTTTTATTCAGAAGCAAAAGTTTTAAGAAACATTTTATGTGTATGTGTGTACCATACGTGCAGTGTCTGCAGAGGCTAGAAGAGGGCATTGGCTGCACTGGAACTGGACTCACAGATGGTTGTTAGCCATAATATGGGTGCTATGAATTGAATCTGGGTACTCTTTTTTTTTTTAAAGATTTATTTATTTATTATATGCAAGTACACTGTAACTGTCTTCAGACACTTCAGAAGAGGGCATCATATTTCATTACGGATGGTTGTGAGCCACCATGTGGTTGCTGGGATTTGAACTCAGGACCTTCGGGAGAGCAGTCGGTGCTCTTAACCACTGAGCCATCTCGCCAGCCCAAATCTGGGTACTCTTAACTGTGGAGCCATCTCTCTAGGCCCCAGAGACCCACTTCTTATATCATAATATATTTAAAATGCGATTGTTTTGTATAATTAAAAGTTTTATTTAATTGGTAGTTTTTTCTAAGTGACACACAAAACAATGTTCTATTTTACTACTTTTCAGAATCTTAGACTCCATGAAACACTATATAAATGCTATGTGATTTTTATTGATGCTAAGGATTAAATAATATCCAGTGTCATGGAGCCACTAGTGCCTATAGTTTCATTGGATGTAGGCTTTTGATATTAAGATTCTTTTCCTTCCTTAATATGCCAGTGTTTCAGAAACCTTAATGTTTTAAGAATTAATCTGGAGATACATGGACACTCATCCTATAAAGATCATAGTTTTTAACGTCTGATAAACAGGGCTCAGGACTATGCTTTATTAACAATCATTTTTTTCTTGGACTTATTAAGTAGGGTCAAAGGTCACAATTACAAGTTCAGTCTCTAACTAGCTGCTAAAAAATTTGTTTGACACATTGCTATCAATAGCAGTGCCCATAGTTGGGTGTGGTGGTCAGACCTATAATCCCAATATTTTGTATCAGGAGGCAAATTATAATTGAGTTTGAGGCCAAGTCAGGCTACAGAGTGAGACCCTGTCTCAAAAGGCCAAAAATGAGATGGAATAGCATTGCCATTTTAAAAGTTGGATAAAGTACTTGTTGTTAGTAATAGGTCAGGAAGCCCAACCCCCCAAAGGGTACTCAGACAGAAGCTGCCCATATTGGTTTTAGAAGTCTCAGCTCATGTTTGCCATTCCCTGCCTTGAGATCTGTGAAAACCCAGGCAGATTTAAGGGAGCATTTTAATTTCTTCTTCATAGTGTGCTCCCTGTAGATACCACTGAGAACCACTCTTGCTTTTACCTTTGTCAAACTGCACATCTAGAATGTGTTGGCCTGGTTGCTAGGTGAAGGGCTCATCTGTTTCAAGTGGAATTCTTTGGTGAAGTGTCTGGTCTGGTACTCTTTGTGAGAACATTACCTTTGCCTTGTAGTAAAAAGTTCACTCTTAGTTACCTCTGCATGATTTTGTGTGGTCAGCTTTTCCATTCATCTCAGGTAGAACTGAAAATTAAATCCTGCTAAGACAAGACCTGAGTGCTTCCTTTGGGTGTTTCCATGCATTTCAAAGCTTACTCTGCTTATTAATTAGCTTGGGAATTGTTTTGTTCTTGGCAATATGTAATATTGCTAACAGTTAAGAAAATACTTATGTATGTAATCTAATGATAGATATTTTTATTATTTTTTTAAAGATCTATTTATTTTTATTTTACACGTAAGGGTGTTTTGCCTGTATGTATGTCTATACCACATGTGTACCTGCTGCCCTCAGAACAAGGTGTCAGATGCCCTAAGATTGGAGTTACAGATGTTGTGAGCCACCATGTGGGTGCTGGGAATTGAACCTGGGTCCTCTGCAAGGGCAGTGCTCTTTATAATTGAGCCATTGCTCCAGCCTCACTTTTATTCTTCATTTATTATACTTTTCAGTTTTGACTTTTTCCTAATTCCTAATCCTAATTTCCTAATTCCTAATCTATTGTAATATAATCTCTAACATACATTTTTTTTTGCTTATAAGACTTCATTTTTTATTTGTTTATTTCCCGAATTAAACCCAAAGTAAATTTCGGGAGATAGGATATAAGCCAAATATTTTGTGTGAAAATCACACTCGGATAATGAGATGACAACGTTAGAAACGTAAATCAGATGGTTGTGTGTTCCATTTAACACTAGCTGGTTTGGAAAAGGAGTCTGCTATCTGACTCCTGGAAGCTTGCAGGTTGAATGAGATAGCTCTAGAGAACCCTACTTTAAAGACTTAAAAAAAAAAAAAAATCTTAGCAGGGTATAGCTGTGATCTCAACAGATCCCCACAGAAAGCCAAGGCAGGAGAATTAGGAGTTTGAGGCCAACCAGAGCTACATAATGAAACCCTATTGTTGTGTTTTTTAATCTTAAGATTGTCTACTTGAGTCACCTAACCATAATAATGATGTAATATCCATGAATTAATATGCTGCTTTTCAGTGGAAATGATGATTTTAATGTGGGTTAAACAGTTTCCAAACTTAAATATTCATTTAACCTCTAGACTTCCTCCCACAGGCCATTTTGCAGCCTGTGTTGGCAGCAGAAGATTTTACTATCTTTAAAGCAATGATGGTCCAGAAGAACATTGAAATGCAGCTTCAAGCCATCCGAATAATCCAGGAGAGGAATGGTAAAATGCTGGAGTTAGGCATCAGTATACTAACTGAATTTGTTTTTGAAGTGTTGGTTGTTTTTTTTTTTTTTTTAATTCTAACAGTCTTAAACATAGTTAGCTACCTTTTTATCCGTTTATTTCAAATGTGAAAGTCTTTGTAAAGGATTTAAGAAGGGCTGGAGAGATGGCTCAGCAGTTAAGAGCACTGACTGCTCTTCTAGGGGTCCTGAGTTCATTTCCCAGCAACCACATAGTGGCTCACAACCATCTGTAATGGGATCCAATGCCTTCTTCTGGTGTGTCTGAAGACAGCTACAGTATACTCATAAAATAAATAAATCTTGAAAAAGAAAAAAGAAAAAGTTTTTAAAAAAGAGGATTTAAGAAAATAAATTTTCTAATTTAGCATGTGGCATCTCAAAGAAAGACAATTTGACTTACTAATGCTTTAGTTTTGTGAGAGCTTGCTTTTCTGCCAGCCATTGTGTTATGTTTAATGTCTTGAGTGGCTGTTGTTACTGTTATGAGCAGGTGACTACTCTTCTGCTTGTCATTATTAAGACCTTAGTAGGAAATGGTTCTCAGGTGTCAGTAAGCACTGGGTCAGCTGTTATGGATCTAGGGTGGGACCTGGTCACCTGTATCTTTAACAGTTTTCCAGGTGTTACTGCCGCTGTTGATCCTGGCCACAGCAGGGGCCAGCACTTTACAAGTCTGGCAGCAAGATTGTTTCTTTGATGGTTTTGTGAAGGTATGGGAGCTATATTTAGTTGTGAAGTTTGCTTTTAAGGGTGTGGAATGTGCAATAACTGAGGCCTGTTTTTATTTTGGGGGAGGAACATCTCTGCCATGGTGCACATGTGTTGCTCAGAGGATAGCTTCCAGGAATGGGTCCTAGGAATAAAACTTAGGTCACAAGCCATCTCACCAGCCCCAACAAGTAGGGATTCTGTGGATATGAGACAAACATCAGAATGTTGTAGATTTGTGGCCATGTGAGCCTTACCCTTTGAAGCCAGCCACTACCTTAGCTGTGCCTTGAAGTTAAGCTCCTTTTCACAGTGTGTCCTAGAGCTGTTGTCTGTTGTTAAGAGACTACCCTGATCCTGAAGAGAGTGATACAGTGTGGTTACTTTGAAGTAAGCCATTTGGAAGAGTGTCTTTTTTTTTCATTCTTTGTTTTGGGAAGTCCTCTATTCTCAATACTCCCGAAACTATGCTCTAATTTTGCTCTGTGGGATAACTGCTTTACATTTGTAAGGCTTGTTTTGAGAGGACAAGGTTTAATAAAAGAAACAGTGAATTTGACCAGTGGACTGTAGTTTTCCAGTTTGGCATGTAAGGAAACTTGATTTTTTAAACAGAGAACAAATACTTTTGCAGTTGTATTAGCCTCGTGCTTCAGATCACCAGTAATAGTGCACTCCAGTGAAAATGGTGTGAGCAGTTAGACATCAGTCTGTCTTGTTAGTTAGGATTACTATTGCTGTGATGAAACACATGAACAAAGCAAGGTTCGGAGGAAAGGCTTTATTCAGCTTATACTTCCAGAATACTGTTCACCATCAAAGACGGGAACTCAAACATGGCAGGAACATGGAGGCAGAGGCCATGGAGGGGTTACTGGCTTGTTCTTCATGGCTTACTCAGCCTGCTTTCTTATAGAACCCAGGGATGGTACCACCCATAATGGGCTGGTACCTCCTTCATCAATCACTAATTAATAAATTTCTATAAAATAGAAATTTTGTGACTTAATGTAATTTATGTATAACCTCCACTATTGTAAATTTATGTGAAATGCATCACAACTACAACTTTTTCATCAGTGAAATAACAAAGTTGCTGTTAACAAAAAAAAAAAAAAAAAAGAAAAAAGAAAATGTCCTCCAGCCAGATCTTAGCATTTTCTCAATTGAAATTCCCTCCTCTCAGTTAACTCCAGCCTGTGTCAAGTTGCTATAAAACTATCTAGCACAGTCTTTCAGATGAAGTCCAAATGAGGAAGACAAGTTCAGAATTGTTCACTCTAGTGCTCAGTGATGTTTTCAAGGCCTCTGACACTAGCCATATTTATACTCTGACATTTCCAGCCTCTTCTGCTTCCAATGCAAACTCAGTGTTTTGTGAGGAAAGGAATATTTTCCTGTGTGAATTTCTTTTTGTAAGAAAGATAACATTTCATGTGAGCCCTCCAAGAGCCTTCGCTCAGGCCCTATTGCTCAGGGTCAAGTTACTTATCTTAAACTGGAAGGGGTTGGGACCACTGTGATAGCTTGATTTAATCAAGTGCTACTCTTCTGAGGTGAGAGGGGGTTTGCTCTCTCAGTGATGGCTGCCTGATGACTGCATAGAGTCTGGCTTTATTGGAGAAGGGATGGATGATGTGGGATAATTACTGCTGTCAGCCCACTATACGGGCAGTTTGCCCTAGGTCTAAATTTAAATTAACATTTGCATCCAGGGCTGAGTAGTAGATCAATATTGATTGTATTCAAAACAGAATGTTTGGAAATTTTATGTTTTGTAAGAAAAATTCAAAGGCTTTCTGGATTTTTGTTCTCAAATAATTTGAAGAAAATGCGTTTTGATGGTTTAAAGGATTTCTTTCGTACAGTTGCGTTGTTCCTTACTGCTTTTAATTCTCCATAGAAAGGTTGCTAGGAGGAAAATGATTTTATACCTTTTGGTTGTGCAAAATTATACTTCAGAGTGATGAGTTTGCAGGTGTGACTTTTCTGGTGTGATGCTGTGCTGTGGTTTCCAGGTGAAGTGTACATGCCTTTTTCTGCTCCTTCTTTACAAATGACTGCTATTAACTCAGTACAGTGTTTAGCCCCAAATGCAGATGAACATCAAGGGAACTGCAATGATACAACTACTTTAGAGCTAATCTAGAATCCTACTGTAAATGTATTTGCATAAAGAAATGGAAGGTAAAATAAAGGTGCACTCTTTTCATGCTGTAGTATACAGAGAAGGACACTTGTAATGAGCCTGCCTTATCAGGGAGGTAGAAGACAGTTAAACCAACAATTAAAATTACTTCCCGTGAATTTGTGTTTTCTGGGGTGAGGGGAATGCAGGGTGGAGGTTGGCACAATTGTGATCTAAGCTATTGCCAATACTGAACCTGCTTCAAGGGCAGAGATAGTATCATTGATCTTTATGTTCAGCACAGGTTTAGCACATGCTGTCCCTGCACATAGTAAGCCGGGCCTTTTCACTGGCATCATAGTTCAGATGGAGAACATGAAACTCCCGCTAACA
This sequence comes from Mus minutoides, assembly GCA_902729485.2. Taxonomy (NCBI): domain Eukaryota; kingdom Metazoa; phylum Chordata; class Mammalia; order Rodentia; family Muridae; genus Mus; species Mus minutoides. The sequence continues at coordinate 227,944 of LR750928.1, read as the reverse complement.
AAGCACCATTTTGTTTTGTAACCTCACTTAAGGCTTACCTTTAAAAGTACACTGTTAACCCTGGCTCCTCAGATGGAGTATGACAGTGGAAGAACATAATGTCTATATAATTTTTATTGGCATACAGTTTCTTTTAAAGTGGAAGACCACAATGTCTATATAATTTTTATTGGCATACAGTTTTTTTAAGTTATTTTCTTAATTATTAATTGTGTGTGTCTGAGAGATAGAAATAGATCAATCTCTAGATAGAGAAAACATGAGTTCCTCCAGGATGTAGAGGTCAAAGAAACTTATTTTTTTTTTTGGTCCTGGGAATTGAGCCCATGCATGCTTTTTAAGGGCTCAACCAATGAGCTACATATTGGTTCCAATCATTGCTATTTTAGATACTAAACACTCGTTATCGCTGAGAGATAGTTGTAGCTAAAATCAAGACTGGTTTTTGTTGGGTTTAATCCCTAGAATGTAAGAAAGTTAAGCAGAAGATAATTAACAAGGCATGGAATTTTAAAAATGATACATTGTAAACTAATTTGTCCCCACGGACCATAACAGTGTGCAGTGTTTCCAGTTGAGTTGATAGTCTTCATGTGGTGTTTGGTTTTGAACAGGTGTGTTACCTGACTGCTTAACTGACGGTGCAGATGTGGTCAGTGACCTTGAACAGGAAGAGATGAAAATTCTAAGAGAGGTCCTCAGGTATGCATTTTAAACTGTTTTTGAATGAATTATTAGTAGTGTTGTATATGATCTGAATGTATTTGAACTTTTCCCTAGAAAATACTACCAACAAAATGATTTGGGGGGGGGGGTATGTGTTCACAGCTAAATACTTAGGAATGAATGTTTTAGATTTTGGAATATTTGCACAGATCACAGATGAGCAACCCTAACCAGAAAATTTGGAATTCAAACATTATGCATTACATTTTGAATGTTCTGCTAATGTGCCAAAGTTTTCTTGTTTTAGAACATTTTATATTTTCATGCTTGATGTCCAATTTGTATTATATTTAATTAAGAGGAAAATATCTTATCACTTATCCTGGATCAGTCCAGTGTAGAGGATTTCCCAATCCTTACCCCACATAACCTTCCTTTATCATAGGATTTAGGGACTAGCCACCAATGGGGGAAAAAAACTACTCTAATAGAGTCTATGATTGATGGGGAAGGGTAGAGTGTGATCAGAGCTGAGCTGAGCAGAGCAGAGCTCTCCCTGTCTGCTATTTCTCAATATTAGAGGCCACTCATGCTGGTGTTGCCAAGCAGGAGGCTGGGCATCTGACCTACCTACCCCACCTGCAGCTGAGGAGTGAGTCCAAGGATTGAGCTCAGAGAAGTAATCATTTCTTCATCTCAAGCAGATGCTTGGCATGGAGTGTACCACTCTTTAATCAAGAAAGGCTCGTGAGCATAATTTCCCCTTGTAGTCACTGTGGGATTTTGGAAGGGAAGAGTCATAGTAGCATGTAATATCTGTGAGAATGTGTTTGGCTTAGAGGAGGAGGATACCCATAGTCAGAAAGACTCATCTATGGGAATGCACGACAGTTTCAAGGCTTAGTGCTTAATTTTAGGGAATGTGACTGGTTTGGGGGACATAACCCTTTCCTGCCAGATCCTGCCCGGTGGCAGGGGCAGGTGGGAGCTTGAGTTTCCAGGTGTGCAAAGGGAAGGGTATTTATTTGTCTAGAGGACTGGTAAAGTTTTGATTCGTTGCATTGACTGACTATAGATCAGGCTTACCTTGAACTTACTATAGCCGAGGATAACCTTAAATTCCGGAACCTCCTGCCTCTGCCTCTGCCTCCCAAGTATTGGGATTTATAGGCATGTCCCTACTACTTCTGGCCATAACGAGTCTTTCCTAGTGGAGTTTGCCATTAAAATGTGGGTTTACACCATTCGTTTGTACACAAGCGTTAAGAAAAAGGGTTCAGGATTTAAAACTGTTGGTTGTTGTTCAGCTAGAATTCCTAAGGTAAACTGTACAGTCTATTGATATTCTGCTGTCTGTTGCAGGTAACTGTACAGCAGGGTTGTACAGATGGCTGTTCTCAGATCACAGATGAGCAACCCTAACCAGAAAATTTGGAATCCAACCATTACAAAATTTGAAACCTTTTGAATGTTCTGCTGATGAGCCAAAGTTTCTTGTTTTAGAACATTTTAGATTTTCATGTTTGATGTCCAATTTGCATTGTATTTAAGAGAAAAATATTTTCATATCACTTATCCTGGATCAGTCCAGTGGATAACTCCTTGCCTATACTATAATGTCAGGTTAACATGCTGCATATTTATTCTTTGATGAAGAAGAAAATTTACTTTTTAGCCAGCCAGTGGGGGTGCAAGCCTTTAATCCCAGCATTTGGGCAGCAGAAGCAGGTGGATCAATGTGAGTTCAAGGGCAAGCTGATCTACACAGGGAGTTCTAGGACAGCCAGGGCCAAACCAAACACATTTACTTTTTATTTATTTTTTTATTTTTTTGGTCTTTCGAGACAGGGTTTCTGTGTAGTCCTGGCTGTCCTGGAACTCACTTTGTAGACCAGGCTGGCCTCGAACTCAGTTTTTTTTTGTTTTTTTTTTAATTTCAGAAAATCAAAAGAAGAATACGACCAGGAGGAAGAAAGGAAACGAAAAAAGCAGGTGCTTCTGGGCTGTAAATGCAGCAGCAAGGCATCTCACTGCCATTGCCTCTCTAAGTTTACATTTGTCCTTTACTGTTAACGTCTAAGCTTCTATACAACTCCTCAGAGTAGTCAGATTTCCTTGGAAAGTCAGAGTTTATATTTAAAGTTTTATCCGTTTAACTTTTGGTCTGTCCAGGTTGTGTGTCTTGTGTGCATGTATGAATGTTTACATGTGTGAGCAAACATGCCTACACACACACACACACACACACACACACACACACACGTGTGTAGATGTTGGATGACCTCTTCAATCTCTTTCTACATTACATTGAGGCATGGTCTCTTGCTGAACCCAGATCTGAATATAACTTCCATCCATATTCTATTTGGGAATTGAAGGTTAGCTGCCATGCACATCTGCCTTATATGTGCTGCTTTGGGGATGAAAGCTGTGGTCCTCATGTTATGTGGCAAGAACTATACACTGGGCAGTCTTCCCAGTCCATTTTTAAAAAGTTTACTTGTTTTTTTTGACCATTTCCCCCACGAATGTAATGTACTTTGATCATGTTCACCTCCTTATCTTCTTTGACCCCTTCCCTCTAAGCCCCTTTTTCTTTCTTTCTTTCTTTCTTTCTTTCTTTCTTTCTTTCTTTCTTTCTTTCTTTCTTTCTTTCTCTCTCTCTCTCTCTCTCTCTCTCTCTCTCTCTCTCTTTCTTTCTTTCTTTCTATTAGAGAGTTTTTTCATTTACATTTCAAGTGTTACCCAAAAGTCCCCTATACCCTCCCGGAGGGATGGCTCAGCCGTTAAAGGCTGTCCCGGAGCGAGCAAATTCAGAGCGAGTAAGCCCCTTCTTCTTAACAAGCCCCTTTACTATTTCCTGAGTTTAATTAGGACTGCTTACATGAGCATTGGTGTGAGGTTACTTTCTGCATCATGGGCTCCTACACCAATAGGGGAAAATGACACCCAGTAGTCATTAACTGTCCTTAGCTCCTCACTTAGGGCTAGGTCCTCATGAGCCTTCCACTTTTGCATGCTGGAATATTTATTTGTTCTTGTGCAAGACTTGATGAGATAACCACACTTGCTGAGAGTTACTGCGTGCAGCAGCCACATTATATCTAGAAGACAGTTTCACAGCACTCCTCCCCATTCTCCAGTTCTTACATTCTGAGCCTTGGGATGGGGTTGGCAGTATGATACAAGCATCCTGTTTCAGGTTGAACACTGAATAGTCACTTATTCTCAGTACTAGGACTAGCCATATGCTACATTAAGTACTGTCTATGTGCAGAAAGAACCCCAGGGCATGAGAGATGGCTCAGTGGTAAGAACACTTGTTCCTCTGACAGACTTCCTAAGTTCAGTGCCTAGCACCATTCGTGGCTCATAACTGTGACTCCAGTTTTAGGGAATCTCTTCTGGCATCCTTTCCTGGCCTCCATGGATACCAGGCATGGACACAGTATACATACATAAATACATACGTATGTATGTACATACATACATACATACAGGCAAAATACTCATACATGTAAAATCAAGATAAATCCTTAATAAACAAAACCCAAAATACTTCTGTGACTGAGAGTAGCATTAACCAGTGCTGTATTTGACAACTTGTCAATTTTACCAGGAAGATATGAGTAGGTTCCCTAGCTGTGGGCTTTTGAGGAGGATTATTGTATTAGGCATGAATTCCCTCCTGTGGAATGGGTTCAGATCCAACCAGAACAGTCATACCTCTGTTTCACCAGAGTGCCTATCTTGACTGGCAGTATTGCAGAGACACAGGGTAAGAAAATGCTACTTTGTTTTGTTTATGTTTTTTTGAGACAGGGTCTTAATATGTAGTCCTACATGGCTCTTAACTCACAGATCTGCATGCCCCTGCCTCCCAAGTGCTGGGATTAAAGGTGTTTCCCACCATGTCTGGCTCAATACATAATTTCTTACAAGGGTATACTTTATATATTCTTAGAAAGTAATTACTGAGCTAGGCAGTGGTGACACACACCTTTAATTCTAGCACTTGGGAGGCAGAGGCAGGCGAATTTCTGAGTTCAAGGCCAGCCTGGTCTACAGAGTGAGTTCCAGGACAGCCAGGGCTATACAGAGAAACCCTGCCTTGAAAAACCAAAAAACCAAAAAACCAAACCAAACCAAACCAAACCAAACCAAACCAAACCAAACCAAACCAAACAACCCCCCCAACCCCAAACCAAAAAACCCCCCAAAACAAAACAAAACAAAAACAAAACACAGTGTGTGTCAGGGGAGAAAGTAATTATATAGTAGTTAAGCAACCTGCTGGTTGCATTTCATAGTACAGGCCCAGAGTATCATGTCAAAAATGGTAATATCACTCACATACTATATTAGAGAATTCTGTATAAAGTTCATTGTAGTCTTCCACTACATCTTGTCTTTATTTCTATTCTATTGCTGTGAGGAGACAACTGTGACTAACCATTTCTGAGCCGGGCGTGGTGGTGCACGCCTTTAATCCCAGCACTCGGGAGGCAGAGGCAGGCAGATTTCTGAGTTTGTAGGCTAGCCTGGTCTACAAAGGGAGTTCCAGCACAGCCAGGGCTATACAGAGAAACCCTGTCTCAAAAAACAAACAAACAAACAAACAAACAAACAAACAAAACAACAACAAAAAACATTTCTGGAAGTGCCTATTCTGTCCAAGGATAGGTTAAGAATGGCTCTAGTAAAGGAGAACGAAGCTCATTCTGTGCTCCTGCTTTCTGGTTCTCTGCCTCTAACTTCTCCCTATTTCTCGGAAGGGAAAAGGAAACCCAACACAAACCACTGAAAAGTCATTTCCTTTTTCTCTGTCCTCCTAAAACCATGATATATCCTTGTATCCTACTGCCTTACCCAGCTGTACCTGATGTAGAGAGAATGGATGCTTTAGGGTGTTAAGAGATTTATGTATTTTTGAGTACATTTTTCGTAAATAGATGAAGAAAATACCTGGAATATTAATGATTTTTAAATGTAAAATTGTCGAGGGAAATGAGTATAAAATTATGAGAGGACACGATTTTAACTTTTATTTTATATGCAAATATTGCTTCTTGAATATCACACTTTAGGGATGCACTATTGTTTTCATTTGAGAACGTTTATTATGAAATTTAAAAGCATGAAAATACATATGCTGACATAATGAACTCCAATTATCTGTCACTCAGTAACTAGATTTAGAAATCTGTGAGTCACCTAAAGAGCTAAAAATGATTTTTTCTTCTATTTTTAATGAAAAGAATTAAAATTAGTTTATTTCCAAGATGAAATTATTCCATAATATTTCTCTTCCATTTTGGTAATGGAAATAAATGAACTTGTGGCTTTGTAAGCCACAAAGATCATGACATATTTTATTTAGGAAAAAATTTAAATCAGTGGTTTTATTTATCTTTCTATATATTTTGATGGCTTGCTTTGAGTCACATGACTACCTAGTTCCTTCTAACTACCAAATTCTACTGCTATTAGTACTGCATGACTTGAAACAGGGTATTACTTGCCTCAAAAAATAGGTATAGGGGTAGAGAGATGTTTGAGCAGTTAAGAGTACTTGTTTGTCCAGAGGACCCACATTCAGTTTGCACCACCCACACGGCGGCTCACAATCATCTGCACCACCCACACAGTGGCTCACAATCATCTGAAGTTTTAGTTCCGAGTTGTTTGATGCCCTCTCGTGATCTCTGTGGGTACTGGACACACATGTAGTGTATATATATACACACACACACACACACATACATACATAGGACAAATACACATAAAAATAGATCTAGAAAAATTAAGTAGGAGCTATAAAATGTTAACATCTTTAAAACGGTATTATGTACTACATTATGTAGTTCAGTGATAGTAATGTTTTAAATAACATCTTTGGATCCTTTAACTACTGAATTAGTCAACATTAATTTTTTTTCCTTTTTAAATTATGGAATCTGGAAGTCATCAGAGGCTAAAATGGAAGAACTGCCAGTATACACTAGTGAAGCTGCAAAAATGAGTAATTCCCAAGGGGATGGTGAACACTTTGTACAGCCACCCTCAGGTAAGCTTGAGGTGTAATGCGCACTAACACCTATACACTGAGAATGCTAGGCTCCAGAATGTTTTTTTTTTGTACTTAAAGTTCTTTCCGAGTTTTGTTTGTTAGGCAGGAAATACACAGCTTGAAGTGAATGTCATTTCCACATTTATTTATTTTTTTTTTTTTTTTTGGTTTTTCAAGCCAGGGTTTCTCTGTATAGCCCTGGCTGTCCTGGAACTCACTTTGTAGACCAGGCTGGCCTCGAACTCAGAAATCCGCCTGCCTCTGCCTCCCAAGTGCTGGGATTAAAGGTGTGCACCACCATGCCCAGCCATTTCCACATTTCTAAGTGAAGTTTGAAATCTAGAGAGTAATAAATACTTCTCTTTGAGGGAGCCACCAGCGTCTGTACAATGCCAATAGCATATAATAACATATTGTGTGCTGGAAGCGCAACTTGGTGGGATATTATTAAAAATTACTTTAAAAATTAAGGTAGGACTAGATGATAAGAGGCAGCCATTTTTCTAGATGTTTAGTTAGAAAATATGCAAGTAAAGGAAATGCTAGCAGATGAACTTGTTCAATTTGTATACATCTTTTTACTTACAAGATTTCTGAGCCCTTAAGTGGTGAAATTGTGACTTCAGACCCTAAATACTATTTTTTTCTATACTGGCTGGTCTTGAACTCAGATCCACCTGCCTTAGCTTGGTGAGGTGCTGGGATTAAAGGCACAGGCCACACCTGGCTTTTTAAATTGTAGAGACATTTGTGAAAGTTTTCCTCTGATCTGTTTTCTTATAGTATTCCTTCATTTTGAAGGAACTGTAATCTTAGTTTAAACTTGCCAGGAATATGGAACAGTTTTAACAGATATAAACAGTTTATAAAGTTCCTTTCTGTGCTTTTATTATGTCTGATCATTTTTTCTCATGTTCTAGTATGTAAATAGAAATGCATTTATCTGAATCATGCATGTAACACTTCCTGCTTTAGATATTTTTCTGTGCTTTAATGTGTGCCCCAGATTTAATTTTGTGTTTATACAGGTTTCCATGTATTGTTTAAAGCTTGTATCTGATATAATTTGAATAAATTTGCTCTGTAGTGCCTAAGTGAGAATTTCAAGTGAGCATGGTAACACATGTCTGTGGAGGCAAAGCCATCCTGGGTCACATGGAGAGTTCATGACTAGTGTGGGTTACATGACAACTGTGCCTGAAAAATAAAACAACCAGATGTGGTAGTGTATTCTAATCCTAGCATTCACCTGGCAGAGGGAGGGCAGTCTCTCAGAGTTTGAGGCCAGTGAGGTCTACATTGTGAGTTCCAGGCCAGGCAAGGTTACATTTCAATCCTGCCTCTAAATACATAAATAAAAACAAGAAAAAACAAAATTTCATCACAGACTACATAAAATAGTTTATATATCAAAAGCAAAACAAATAGCAAATAATTTCAAAAGTAATCTCTCTTAATTTTTTAGTACTTTGTAAAATTGGCATATGTGATATTCTGCAGATCACTTCATGCAAAGTGATGGCACCTTAATGAGAAGTCCTAATTTTAAAGAATGAAGGTGTTTGCCTTGCCTTTTCATGTCTTCCCCTGGATCCTACTAAAATTAATATAGATTTGTTCTCTGATGGAGTTGCCAGAAATGGGTTAGGCTTTATGACACACTCTTTAAAAACCAGGAAAGCTAAAGGGTTTTGACTTCACATATGTTCCTTTTCTAGGTTTGAGAGCATGTATGTCCACATATCTAATATTCAAAGCCTGGGTGTTTAAGTGCATGAGTTGAGTAGACATGCTTACATGCATGAACACATTCTCCAGTTCTGTGGTTCCATGAGTACTTAGAGTATAATAATCTCTACTAAGAATGGCCATTTTAACTTAATTTGAATATTAGCAACAACAATACTGTTTAAACTCAATAGGTTCTTTGGTCCTCTGCCTGCAACGGTTTTCTCCAGTCTCCTTGCAGTGCAACCAATCTGTTCTGTGTGAAGCAGTGGTCCTTGTCAAGTTTCTTTTCTGGTTTTACACATCTGGCAGGATTATTAATCCTTTGAGGTGTGTACCATGGTCTTTCTTCATGGTTTTAACTTATTTGTATCATTTTAAGTCTTTCCATGTCTCACTGTTTCCTTCTGCAGACCATGTACTTAAATTAAAAATGTTTTTACATTTTAGTTTTTGGTGTGCATGTATAGCTTATGTTATGTTTGTGTGGCTTATGTATGTTTGTGTGCACACATGTGAGTGCTCATTCATGCCTGCACATGTAGAAGGCAGAGGTTGACATCAGGTGCCTTCCTCTGTTGCTTCTCACTTTGTTTGAGGCAGTGTCTCTCAGGCCAGCAAGCTCCTGAGATCTATTTGTCTCTGTGGTTGATGTCTTCAGCCAAGCTTAGCTTTTTAAATGTATAGTGGATCCAAAATAGTTTTCATGGCTCACAGCAAGAACTTTTCTCACTAAACCATCTCCTAAGCCCTAGGCCCTTAAAATGATTTACTTGTGTTTGAGAGAAAGAGAGCACTGTGTATGTGAGTGTGTGTGAGTGAGAGAGAGAGAGAGAGCGCTCTGTGTTTATGTGCCACTGTACACTATGTGCACGTGGGCAGAGAACAAGTTGCAGGATATGAACAAGCATGCTGAGATCATCATGCTGAGTGGCCAGAGACTTAACTTTGTGTCCTCTTGCCAGTCTTCTTTAATCACCTAATTTTCTAATAGAAAGTAGACTACAGTTAATCATACCTTGTAGCACAGATGTCACAGTATGGAATGCTTATATTACAAATGCTTTGAAGGTTCTGCTTGCTTTAGAAATGTTTTCATTTTCTTAGTGCATTGGTAGTTACTTTTAGTATGTTATCACAACCATGCTATTGTTGTTGGCACCTTATGTAAAAGAAAATCTGTTTTAAAGTAGTTCTTGAAGTGTACAGTCACATTACTTGGAAGCAAGCTTGGAAACCAAAGATGTTATTTGTAAGGGATCAGTGTGCTGTTTGAATTATGAAGTACCTATGTATTGCATAATAGTGTAGTTCTTGTATCTTAATTATAAGAATTACAGGTTATAATATCTTAATTGGTCTCATTGTTTACCACCAGAAGTTAAAGTGCATTTTAATCAGTCAGTACAACCCTTGGCAAGAAAAATGGAGTTGTTGCCTGAAACTTCCTCCCTCACACAAAAAGGTTTGAAGATAGCTGGCTTAGAGCATGCAAGCATGGAAGGACCAATAGCAGTAAGTGAAAGCTCATTTACCATGAACAAGGCACTTGGAACCATGCAAAGCCATACACTGTATTTGTTATGATCTTGGAACTTAGAACTGATTCACTAGATGTCTTGGCCACGTGTTGTGTGAATGAATTTAGACAATCCCTTCTCTTATCTGAACCAGAATTTGTCAGCACTCGGAACAGAAGAGTTACGTCAACGAGAGCATTATCTCAAGCAGAAGAGAGATAAGCTGATGTCCATGAGGAAGGATATGAGGGCAAAGCAGATCCAGAATACTGAGCAAAAAGGAAAGCCTACCAGGGAGGCAGAGGTATGGCTAGTTTTGGTATATCAACTATGAAGGCCATGGGAAGAGGGTTTTGTTTGTGCAAGAAAGCCTCCAATAAATTTTGTTTGGCTGATGTAGTCAAATTAACCATGAGCTAGTCAACAACTAAGTCTTCTCTCAGGGGTGTTCAGATGAGAATTTTGTGAGGTAGAAATAATCATTTCATTATACATTTTTATTGACTTCTCTTGCTGAGTTCCTTAGGGTCAGTATGTGTGTCTTACTTCAGCCATCTGAAATGTTTGCAATGGTCTGTCCATACCCCATCCATCACCTTCTCAATGCTGCTCCAGGAAAAGATTCAGGAAACTTGAAGTAACTCAGCTGCTGACTTAGATTTACTGAAAATGCCCTTAATCTTTGTTGTTTTGAAATGTGTTGAGAATTTTAGACATTTGAAGCTAATTGTAGCAATTTTTTTGTCTTCAAGGAAATGACAGAGAAGCCAGAAATGACAGCAGAGGAGAAACAAACATTACTAAAGAGGCGAATGCTTGCAGAGAAACTTAAAGAAGAAGTTATTAATAAGTAATATGAAAAATTAGCAAAAAAGAAGCCCAAATTTTCTTAAAAATAAATTATTTAACCCCTAAACAAAGACTATTAGTTTCAAGCAAATACTTGCTTTTCTAAATGCAACTGTGAACTGACTACCATTATTTTAAACAGGTAAAGGGCAAAAGGGAAGGCAATTTAAAAAATGTCTGCAGAAACCCAGGTATGGTGGTGCATGCCTATAATCCTAGCACTCGGGATGCTGATATAGAAGGATCAGGAGAACTCCTGGTCCTCTCCAGTGTCAGAGCAAATTGGAGGCCAGCCTAGGTTACATGATGAGTCTGTCTCAAATAACCATAATAAATAAATTTAAAAATAAAACAAAATTTTGGATGTTTTCTCTTCAAAGAAATCAGTTGATAGTGCATGCATTCATGTCATGTAGAAATTGTGCTAAGCATGATACATACCAAGGGTATAGCAGTCAACGATTCTGACAGGATCCCTGCTTTCATGGGGCTACTGATGGCCCAGAGAGCAGTGTTAGAAGGGAAAAGTACAGTGGTAACAGGGCAAGTGGCTGCATGGAGAAGAGAGATGTGTACAGTAGCTTAGGAAGCACATGCTGAACTAAACATGTGTGACTAGGAGGAGGGTTAGCATAGGAAAAGTGATAGTGGGTTTGGGTAATGTAGAGCCTGATAGGAAATGTAGAAACTTTATTTTTTAAAGGTGTGGTTGTAAGGCAGACAGCTGTGTTAGTAGTTTTGGATTTATCAGGTATTAAACAATCCAAAGGTGGTATCTTGGACATGGTAATAGAGTTTTATACTTGAAGCAGGACATTTGGAAAATAAATGTGAGAAATGTAGGAAATGATTACCTTTTCTGCAAACGTTGTTAAGGATTCCCTGACTGAACCTGCTGAGGAAAATGCTACCTACCATAGAGTGCCGGTCTTTATAAAACATCAAATCGGGCTTAGCAGCAAACTCCTTTACCCACTTAGATATCTTGCTGGACTCAACTGGGATTTTTCTAAAATTTCATCTAATATGTTTGAATGTAAAATTATACTTTAAGTTCCAACCTTCCACCTGCAGAAAAATTAGTGATGAAAACACGTGAATCTGTTTCACATAACTTTTTATTAAAAATAGTTTTCTTAGGTACATGTTTACAGATATTTTTAGAACCTAAGGCATACAAATGTGTGCTCTGACTTGAACTAGCTGAGTGGAGATAATGCTGTAAGCACCCCAGCCTGCATGAGGGTCGTCATTCAGGACAGCAGCTACTGTGGAATCTTCCTAGTTGTGCCTTCCAAGGATCCTTTCATCATGTGGGTGAGCATATGCATTACACAACTGTTGCCCTTGGACTTTAAGAAAACATTCATATTTCCGTTGTAAGAAACACTTCCCATAATAATGTCTTAAAAGTTTGAAGTTCCTCAGAAAGGAAAATTAAAGGAAGTCTTTATATGGTACAGTACTTTAGTTAACATAACAAAAGAGTTAACAGAACAGTTTATAGGTCAGGGCTGCTTAGATTCTAAGCACTAAGATGGTAGAGGCTTCATAAAACTTGCTTGAAAGAATGCCTACTCATACAGTAACTTATTGATGTTGGCTGAAAGAATCCCAGTTGACTTGTGATACGAGATGAATGCTTGTTGTATGTGCACCTTCGCTTAGAGGTGAGAATGGCTTTATGCTGTTAGGTTTGCTCCAGGTTTACCTCTTGTAAGGGATATTTAAAGAATGATTGAGTCTTGCATTTAAGACTTTCTGACCTAGTGGCTTATAACATACCTTTATGGATTTTATCAGCCTTTAAAAGACAATGTAAACTGGACATATCTCAAAAACAGTTCACTTATTCACTTATTTTACAACAAAACAAACAGAAGCCTCAATCATGAAATTATAGGGTCACATTTTAATTCCTGAATTTTACAGTTTAGCAGTAATATCACCACATGTATACAAATGGTGTAAAACAAGTACAGTGGTATTTTTAATACAAAATAAACATCTGTTTTATGGAAAAACTATACTTCGTATCTACACGGACAGCCCATATTTTCCAAACAATAGCCAAAATTAAAATTAACTCCAAAATTTCCAACACAGGAAACTGCTTTTAAGCTATTCCAGGAAAAATGGACCCATAACATATTATAGAGCTGATCTAAAAGACTGGAGCTAGAATTACTATTTTTAGATCTTTTTTTTTCTCAATGCATTAAATTGTAGTTTGGGGTCATTTTTCTCATCTCAGCAATGATCTTAGATCATAGATGAGCAAACTAACATTAAAATATTTACAGTTAACTTGTTCTAAAAAATAAAAGCTCTTAACAGCTTGCTTCAATTATTTTAAGTTCATTTACATACATGGAATGTGCTTTTTAAATCTCTTAAAAAAGCAGCTTTCACATTACCCTCTCGTCTGTGGAAGAGCTTCCTCGTCTGCATGTGACTGTGATAGTTAAGTAACCTCTAGGCTAGAATGACCTGTAGATACTAAGTGCCACTTAACTCAGCACCATTCTTTGCTGGTCTTTATACATTTATCAGCAGCTCTTAGAACACTCAGACCTAACTTTACTAAGAAAGCAGAAAGTGACCATACTGGAAACCCCCTGTTCTAGCCACTCCCAGGTTGGTGGAAGAGGAGCATTTCAGAACATTGCTGCTGCATTTCTTGGCTGCTGTTACCTCTAAAAATGCTGACTTTAAAGTTCTTTAAGAATACTATCCATTTGGAACCCAGCTTTCTTTTTTCTTTTTTTCAATGTATTAGAAATTCTTGGTGTTGAGAAATTGGTATGTGCTGTTTGTTACCTAGGGTGTATGTCCTATCAAATAACAAAGGCTAACTTCTGTGAAATCTTTAAAGAAATGGTCCCAACAATGTAACTTCATTTCTGATGACAGTTCAATTTGCTTTACATAAAAATGTCTTTTAAAAGAAGGCAACTGATTGAAACAACATGGCCAGCACCATTATACAAGCAATGTTATTGGGTACTGAAGTCTCACAATTTTCTCTAGTTGGACTCTGGAAATAATTAACCCTTCTTACCCCAAATATGAGACTTTCCTTGTTGGGAAGCTTTCACCCAGGATCTAATTATCATTCTTCTTTTTTGGACAGCCCAAAAGGCAAACCCTTTAATTACTAGGAATTAAGTTTTTGGGAAGCCCAGTTCTTACACAACTACACTTTCCTACCTGGCAACCAAGAGTCTCTGCTACTCCGTGTGTTAAGTTCCATATGAAAGCTTTCCCATTCAGTCTCAAGCTCCGTGCGTGAGCAGCTGCAGCAGTTAGTAAGACCGTGTGGTGGGAATCCCCTAGCAAGGGTTCTACGAGCCCAGGCGAGGTCTTTTCCTGGGGGATGATTCTTCTTCCTCATCTTCCTCTTCATCATCTGGATAGTCTACCAAGCCAACCAAACTTCCCTATTGAAAAATGAAAAACATTTTTATATGAAGGAAAGTAAAAACAGATTACATGAAAACAGCATGGTACAAATATCATCACTAAGATATTTGAAGCCATTTTTCTAAATAGCATATCTGAGATTAAGGCAAGATATTGAATTTTAGAAATTAAATTATAATTAAATAATTAAATTAAATTATAATCCATTTACTGAATGCTACTGCTGGTAGTCTCACCCTCAGCTCTACTATTGTTTCTTGGGTTTTTAATGAAACTTCAGAATTCAATTTAACAAAAAGTCACTAGGAAAAATTGACTCCTCCCACCCCCTTCAACTTCAAACAGTAGGACCAACACCACCTGGAAGATGGACGATGTCTAACAAGAACTATTTTATTTCTCTCATGTCATCTGAGAAATCTCTAATTTTTATATGAATTTATTTCATTATAAAGTATACACTATTTTTTTCACTCTACCTTTAAAGAATAATTTAAAAGGCTGAAGATAGATAATAAAAACAAGAAATGGTTTGTAAAAGCTAGTACTTAAATATAAGGATGAGGTAATTCAGGGTTTGGCCTTTTATGAGTAACACACTCCCTTTTTGAAATCCTAGGAAAGCTTTGGAACTCTAAAGAAATTGGTAGGTATCCTCAGGATTGATTCATTCTGAACCAATTCTATGAAGCTTATGCATGTCCGACAAAAAGGTTTAGTTCAAACCTTTTGTACCTCAAGTAGCTAAACAAATACAATCTCAGTAACTTGTCCTTTATACCTGAGTGGCTCCATATGTAAACAAATACCTGGAATAACAATGAAAGAATGAGCAAAAAACTGTAATCTGTCAGAAGTGGACTGAGCATCTATAAGCAGTTACCAGTGTATGAGCTAAAGGGATATATTTGGAAAATTCCTAATTCTTGTTTGCTAAATCATATATGTTAAGTAGAAATCAGAAATAGGCTTAAGTATTAGGACATACTGAGTCCATTGTCTGATTTCAGTTTTCAAAGCTGTTATGTTCTGTATAGAAGAATCTGCAGTGACTAAAGCAGTTTGAAGTCCGATAATACATTTACTTTACTGTCTCCTTAAATTATCAAAAATGAAAGTAAATTGAAAAGATACAGATCTATAAGGAAAATGAGAAGAAAAATAAAAGATGAAAACTGGAAGAGAGCAAAAATGGAATATATGCTAGTGGATAAAGAAATGTGAATGAGACTGATTTATCCAGAACATAAGAGGCAGTAAATACATCAAAATGGTATTTAAAAATAGGAAAAGAGGAAAACAAGCTGGCTAAACAAGAGAGCCATTGGGACTCTCCATTGCCAGGAAATCCTCATTCCTTTGTCATCATGAAATGATGAATGATATGAATTTCAAAAGAGAAAAAGGCTGGAACTTAAGACAAAGAATAAGAGTTGAAACTGAACAGATACTGGTCATACCCTATGACCCCAAGTCTTCCCTCAGAACACAAAGCCTATACTTCCCAGATGTAACAGACTAGTTATGCTATAAAATTAACACCATGGTGAGTCCAAGGGAGGATGCTGGTGGGAGTAGGTGGGGTCCTAGAGGTGAGTGGGGAGGAATGAAGCATAAACTGATCTGTCCAAATCAAGTCATTGCTTTAACTACAGTTAAGTCACCCTCTGCAGTGTACAATTCAGTGTTCCTAGTGTCACAACATGTGTGTGTGTATGTACATACATACATATATATAGATATATATATATATGTATATATATACATATATATATATGTATATATGTATGTATACACACACACACACACACTAAATGTTTTTAAGATTTATTTTATTTGTTCTTTTTTTTTTTTTTGAGACAGGGTTTCTCTGTAAAGCCCTGGCTGTCCTGGAACTCACTCTGTAGAGCAGGCTGGCCTCGAACTCAGAAATCCACCTGCCTCTGCCTCCCAAGTACTGGGATTAAAGGTGTGCACCACCACGCCCGGCTTTTTTTTTTTTTGTTTTTAAGATTTATTTTATGTGAGTATACTGTGGCTCTCTTCAGACACACTAGACAGGACATCGGATCCCATTACAGATGGTTGTGAGCCACCATGTGGGTGCTGAATTGAACTCAGGACCTCTGGAAGAGCAGTCAGTGTTCTTAACCACTGAACCATCTCTCCAGCACCACAACATTATATATTATCCCTCCTAATTCTGTAACATCTTCATCTTCCCAGAAAAGTCCCTAACATTTCTTGCCCCATACTTCCCTGCCTTTCCTCATAACTCCCTCTTTCTAGGGTACAGGCAAGCACTGATCTACTTGCTGTCCCCTCCCTTCCACTGCTGAAGGAGCTATTTCTTATCAGTTCATGTAACACACACTGTGGACTGCTAATGTACGTCATAACACACACCACTCTTTCACTCCTTTCCTGCTACTAGCATTCTTTGCTCAATTCACAAGTTGGCCGACATTTGTGTGGTTCCATCTTTTGCCACTATGAATAATGCTTTCAACAATCACATACTACTTTTTTTGAGTCAATATATGTTTCAATGTTTCTCTGAGACAGGACTGATGTGTAATCCATGCTCGTCTTGAATTTACAATATGATCTCAGCCTTCAGAATGCTGGCCATTCACAGCTTGTTTCAATTTTCCAGAGTGTACATAGGAATGAAACTGCTTGCTGTGTCATATAGTTAATGTGTTTAGCCTTGGAAGGGAGTGGGAACTGGGTCTAATAGGTTGTGTTCCAAAAAATGCTATTTCATGTTAATTCCCCATCAGCAATGAACATGGATTGTAATTTCTCCGTATCCTAGCCAATATCTATGAAAAATATAGCCACTCGAGTAGGTGTGAACTGTTCTTACTGTGTTATTTAAAAAATCTTTTGTGTATGATATGTATGCCACGGGTCATGTGCAGTGTTGGCTAAGGAGAGCAGAGAACAACTTTTGAGTGTTGGTCCTCACATTCTAGCTTGTTTTAAGTCCGAGACTCTGTGGCTTGCAAACTTGAGATTCTCATAGCTCCTCCCATCTTTAGTATGAGTGCTGTGATAATAGACACAAGCCCCTTATGTGGGTTCCTGGGCTCTAAACTTAGATCTTCATGCTTTCACAGCAAGTGCTTCTTCACCCATGGAACCATCTCTTCGGCTCTTTGCTGTGGTTTTGATTTGTTTGTCTGAGTAATGATGTCAAACATTTTATTATGTGCTTATTTAGGCTAAAATATTTTGTTTCTTTGGAGAAATATCTGTGCATGTCCTTTGGGGTTTTGATGTTACTGGTAATAGTCCTTCACATGCTCTTGACCCCACTTGTTAGAGGGTTTGCAAAGCAGGACCCCATGTTGTGGGCTGTTTATTTTTTTAAAGATTTATTTATTTATTATATGTAAATACACTGTAGCTATCTTTTAACACTCCAGAAGAGGGAGTCAGATCTTGTTACGGATGGTTGTGAGCCACCATGTGGTTGCTGGGATTTGAACTCAGGACCTTTGGAAAAGCAGTTAGTGCTCTTCACCGCTGAGCCATCTCTCTAGTCCCTATTTATTTATTTTTTTAATTTTATACTAGTATCATTTCTGATTACCATGCTATATAGTTTTTTTTTCTTTTGTCATTTATGCCTTGGGTGTTAATATTGTCCCAACTCTAGGAATAAAAGTTCCTGCTTTCTGAGAGCTTTGTATTCATGTTTACGCCTTTTAAAAGTTTTATATCAAGTGAGTCTAACATCTCTTTTGTATGTAGTTATCTAATATCAATTATATTTGTTGAAAAGAACCTTTTTAAAAATTTGTATTGAGTTATTTTTATTTTATATGCATGTGGTTTGCCTACATATGTGTTTATGTGAGGGTGTCAGATACTTGGAAATTGGAGTTATAGTCAGTTGTGAATTGCCACGTGGTTGCTGGGAATTGAACTTGGGTCCTGTGGAAGAGCAGTCAGTACTCTTAACCACTGAGTCATCCCTCTAGCCCTGAAAAGAATTTCCATTATTGAACTATCTCATACTTTTTTTTGAAATCTGTCCCCCTACCTGCAAATTCCTAAGAACTTCAGGACTCTTGCAGCCTCCTGAAAAGCATGAACGGCAGAAAGCAGGTAATCGTATCCAGCTTTTGTGGTGTATTTTCTTGTTTTGAGACAAGAGCTTGTAGATGATAACTAACTATGCAGCATAGACTCTCAACTGCTGGCATTACAGGCATAAGCAAGCCATGCCTGGCAAATGTCCTTTTTTTTAAAAATATATGAAAATTCAATGATCATAAGGATCAAAACAAAATGACTAAATTAACTGTAGGAGAGGATTTTTTTTTCCCTCTGCAACAGAGTAAATTATAACTAAGTGTAGTTTCAAGCACACAAGGACTTTTTACTCTCTAATAGGAGATTATACAGTAGTAATTTTGGTTGTTTCACTAAATATACTAACCAATATTTTACAGTCATGGTTAAATAATAGCAATAACAACGTGTTGTCTTGTTCATGATTAAGTGGCAATATCCCTAATATTTCTTAAACACAAAACTTTTGGTGCTTTACAAATAGTATGTTAAGAAATTATCCATTTGTTCCTATTTTATTGAGCATTTGCATTTGGAAATAGGGTACAATGCACATTCTATACAGACTTACACATAGATCTGAAATGATGTATGTAAAGTTCACATTGCTATTATGTTTAAAACGGCAACCAACTGTGGTAATTTTCAATAATAAATAGGCTCATATATAGCTAAATAAAATGGTCAACAGTTCTTTAATAAAAGTCCTAAAAGAAAAAAAAAAGTTTAACCTAAAATTCACATAATATGGAGGATAACCCTCACGTGTTTGCATGCAATGTTGGGAGTCAGGTTCTGATGATAATAAAACCTTTTCATTCTTTGAAACTTTTATCTAAATTGTCAGCACACACAAAGTAGTTTTACAGATGGAAAAGGCAGTTTGTGTGGAGTTCTTATTTTACATACCTTTGTGGCTGTCACTGATGTAGCCAAGTTTGTAGTTTTGGAAGAGGACACATTAGAACTTGCTGGTGTTGTCTGACCCACTACAGACTTACTATTTGTACTGTTTGTTCCATTAGTAGCACTGGGGGAATGGGAGAAAGTAAATTTGAAGCCACCAGATGATGTCCTTTTGGGAAGGTTTTCCTTGTCTTCACTTTCTTTTGCTAAAGCAAAAGTAAAATGAGCCTGCATTAAATACTGCTAAGTCAAAGCATTTGTTGAAGTGACAACATACAACTTTGCCTATGCTTTCTAACAGTACATGTTAAGATAAGTACATGTTCTTTTTGGTCAGACTCTTAGGAACTTCAATGAACAGAACCAACCATCTTACAGTAGATTGTTCTCAGTGTTTGCTTGTAAAGAAGCTCTTAGCAGTCTGATTTCTGTTACTGTCTTCCATTCACTGACTCCCATCTACAAATCTTCCTTCACACTGAAAATTCCTAAGGACAACTCTTAAGTATCCTAGTCATTTACTCCCTAAAAACTCCAAGTTCCTTTACTTAATTCTTTTATAGCATAAGTGCCCAAACTCCTTTAAAGTCTGATTAATTTTATTTTGACACATTTCCTAACAGCACGCATGCAATTATGCATGCAATACTTATGAATGGCCTTTGTTTCTTTTTGATAGTAATATTGAGAGCAACATCTCTATTGACTGAAAGAAATGAACTTGTCTGCTAAACAGCACCGGTTCTGGAATGGAGATAGATAGCTCAGTGGTAGAGCGCTAGCCAGGCCCTGGGTTCAAGAGCCAGGAATTATACAAATAAAAAGTAAATAATGTTCCTTAGAATACCAGTAGGCTTTTTGTTAGCCTTGAGTGGTCTAACTAATGAATAGGAAATGAGTTAGTAGAGAATAGCTTGAAAGAAAAGGTACTAAGTCACCTGAATGAGATTCTAAGAACATATAAATTTCTATTAAATAGTCAAATAGTATTTGCAGGCCAGTATTCTTTAGGGCATAAAATTACAGTGATTATTTTTCTTGAAAGATACTAGCTATATCTTAGTTCTACATAAGCAGAAACACTTATCCCTTCCCTCATTGAGGCAGTGTCTAATATATCTCAGACTGGTCCCAAACTTGGTTTGTAGCTGAGGATCACTTTCAGTTTCTAGTCTTTCTGCCTCTAACTCTTTTAGTGCTGGGTCATGAGAAGGTGCTACCATGCCTGGGTTTGTTTTGCCTTTTTTGGAGACAGGGTCTTCCTATGTAGCATGGCCTGGCCTCAAGCTTGTAGTGCTTCTACCACCTCAGCCCAAGAATGGTGGGATTAAAGGTGCTGCCACCATGCCTAACTGCACCCCCTCTATCTTTATGCAATTTTAATAGTTGAAGTTTCAAAGAGGAAAGTCATGTCTTTGAGCTCACACTGCGCAGGCTATAAATATCAGAGGTAGAGTGTTCTAAGCTTCTATAGTTATAGTTACTTAATAATAAAAACTTTGAAAAAATTTAATTATAATAGAAATCTTCAATGAAATTTTAGCAAAGAAACAAAGTTAGGCCAGATATGTTAAAAAGTGTAGTATACAACAAATTTCTAAACAGTCGTCAGGTGTGGTGGCACACACTGTAACCACAGCATTTGAGAAGCTGGGGTTGGGTGACATGACTGAATTCTAGGCCACAATAAGGCTATGTACTGTGACCCTGTTTTAAATATTATAAACTGAACATTTCTAAACTCAAAATGAACAGCATAAAAAACATCAAGTTTCAAGGAAAGCATTTTAAATATGAATATCCAAAATAACTTTAAAAGGGTATGATTCAGCATAAAATTCTTGTGCTGCTTGTTTTATAAATCTTGGCTAGATTTTTCAAATAAGTAAAATGTTATTATTTTATGTGTGTTTGTATGTGTGTGTACAGTGTTAAGGATCAAACTCAGGCTGTATAATTGTTTTACTAAGTGCTAATATATGAAAATTATGAACATTAGTACCTTTTTTAGTTTCCATAAATTTTTCATAACTATCTGGAAAATCATCTTCAGTCTTAGATTTTTCAACTGGTGTTATGACTGCCTTTCCTTCTTCATCATCATCTTCATTAAACCACATTTCTTCATCCTCTTCCAAGGCTTTGGCATCTCTGCGAAATCGGTTACTACGCAATATAGATGGTACACTGTAAGAAATATGTCAGATGCTGAGTAATGACTACAAGGTCATAACTAGATAAACTTTGGGAAGGATGACTAACCAAGATGAACTAATGTAGTTTAACTTAGCATGTACAGCTTATCAAATAAGATGTAGCTAGAGAAATCTTTAAATGTTTTTGAATGCTGCAATTAAGACTATTGAAATTACTATATACAGTATCAAGCTGTCATATAATTAATTGATGTGGCAGAAAGACAGTTTACCCTATACTCTGCTAATATAGAGAAAATTTCACTGGGTAATATCTAATATCTATTTTGCTTGCTACAAATGTAATAATACACTTAAACAATACCTGTTCAGTTTCTGATTTTGTCTGTCTTTTTCTTGTTCATATTTAGTCTTCAATCCTTTGAATGTCTGAACATATTCAATCGATTCAAGTGCTTTATAAAAGTTTTCAACTATATGTGCAGTAAGAGACTTGATATCTTCCTGTATAGGCACAAAATTCACATTATAAAACAATATAATACTTGTTGAGAAAAACAAAAACAAAAACTTGTATAGTTCCAAAATTGATCAAAAAAGGTTTTTCAAAATCACCTTCTAAAAATAAATGTCCTAGATTCCTTATACATGAGCCAGGACAGGACTCCACAGAAAACTTGGAACAAGGAGAGGCAATTCACTGGAGCCCTTTAGGGGGCTATAAGGAACATTTGAAAAGCAATGGATTTAGTTTATGTCTTAGTGCTTTATACAGTACTTCATAATTTAAAGAAAACTTTTATAATTTTATATATAATTATCATAATCCTATGAATATTTTTACCATTTTACCAAAAGACAAAATTTAGGCCTTGAAAGCTTATTATAGAACAGTATTAAGCCCATATATTCAGTAAATGTTAATGATTTCCTATTTAACGCTGTCAAAACAGTCTTATCTAAATACATAAGAAGAGATTCCTTTGATTATACTGTACATACAGATTGGGTGAACTACTTAACTGGAAGTCTATATTTTGTACTTTGGCAGTAGACTATTGTATATGGAATAAAGACATGTTAAGGTTGAAGATTTAGTGTACTAACCTTATCAATTTTCAAAAAAAAAAAATTCTAACAAAGGAGTTGGGATGGAGGTGTGAACCCAATTCATCTTAACTAAATGTTAAAGGAAAAGACATCTAAGTCCATAAGAAAGCCTATGAAAGGCTCCAAGTCATCAAAACAGACAGTGATGGAGGTAACCAACACTGCCACTTGTGTAAGCTAAAACCTCCTGTCTACCCTGCCGTCTCAGGGCCCTCGCCTGTAATAAAAGGCAGCTGGCCTACTTTTAAACTTCCAATTATTTTCATACTTAAAAATTTAAAATTCCATCCTACTGCTTAGGCATCTTGTATAAAATTCTAAGAAAGAAGAATTTTAATTTTTGTATTCATTTTTTTATTATTACTCTTATGTGTTACAAATTCCTTGAACTTCACAATTTTCAATAGTGGCTTGGGGACTGACTTGGTACAGCTTACCTACCACATAGAAGGATTCATATAATCCCCAAAAGTGACCCTCCCACAAATCAAAGAAACTATTATCAATCATTCAACCATCAACCATGTATAAGTAAGAATTAAAAAAAGTGATTTTTAGAATTTCAGTTTATTAGAAATAGACTCTAAAACACATGAAATGAACAATTTCAGGAAAATAGGAATGAAGAAATCAATTTGATTACATAAAATTGTTTTACTTTTATATAAAATTACATAAAATTGTTTATATATGATTACTAAGAAATCTTAGTAAATCATAAACTTACCACTCTTATAAATTCAAACAATTCAATAACAGCTGAATTTAAAAGATTGTACCGAGTTCCATTATCCAAAAGGGCATTTATAACTGGCTCAAAAAGATTTCCTTTGGTGATGTAACGATTATAAAATTCATCTTTAAGGCCAATTATTCGCCTCATAAAGCGAAGAGCACCTAATTAAAAAAAAAAGGAGAGGTTAATGAATCTACTAAAATTATTTTACAGATAAGCAATGTTTAAATCTTTCTAAAATAAAAAGTAAGATGGCTATTAACAAAAGAGGACTTGAAAACAAAAAGTTTAGGAATGACAATTGGCTTGGTTCAGTGGATAAGGGCTTGGTAACCAAATTCAATACCCAGAACCCACATGAAGGTGGAAAGAAAGAGCTAACTCCACAAAGTTAATTTTCTAACATCATGCACACACAAAATAGTGATAATTAAAGAAATCGGTATCTATAAAATCTCCTGCTAGTAATATTTGGAGCAAAGTTAGTGTTGCAGTAGAGGAAGCTTAGAGTTGGGGTCTATTTCTAGGGTAGGAATCTATGGAGACAGATATTGTGTTTAGCTTTCTAAATACAAAGGAGCACTCAGTAACATAACAGACTTAACCTTTTTCTTTCTTTTATGGCTTTAGAGCTTTATGTAGAAAGGGAGAGAGAGAGAGAAGGTAGAGAGAGGGAGAGAGAGTGCGGCTATGGCCACGTGGAGAGAGAGAAGGAGGGCTAGAGAGTAAGAAAAGTGAGAGCTTAAAGAGCAGACATAACCTTTTAAATGGTTTCAGTGGCGGCCATAGATCTCCTACTATTCCTCTGCTCTTGCTTTAGAAATACCACTTCTGAATCAATACTACATTCACATTATGACATTATTTCTTTGATTATCAATTATGAACCCAATAGATCAGATTGCATTTGCTAACAAAAATACCAAAGAACTACTCACTGAATGGCATTTCATATTTTAAAATATTAAAAAAGGCATTCTTTTCTTTAACTACCTTTTACTAGTTAAAAAAAATTAGCAATATTATTGCTAAATTATAGAATACCAGAAACACTGCAACTTTAATCCTTTATTTTTATGTGCTGGTACTTTAATATAACTTCCCCTTTAGTTTAATTTCTTTTATAGATATCACTAACTTTCAAATTTTATGTATCTCTCATTTTAATTGTTAAGACATAACTCCATAAATGAAAACCTGTACCTAGTGTAAAACATTCTCTCTCTCATTCTCTCTCTCTCCCTCCCTCTCTCTCTCTCTTACACACATACCATATACACATGTAAAATTTTTTAAAAAATTAAGAAGACTGAAGCAGTGGGGAAGGTCTGAGTATAAAGAGTCATATGCTGTTGCTGCTAAATGGTAAATGAACCTAAAGACTTACAAGCTATAGCTCCGACAACTTGGCTTTATTATGATAGAGAGCTTGAAACAAAGCAAGGCTTACTGTCTACTGGGATTTCATCTAGTCATGATATAGAGATCAGTGGTTATAATCTACAATCATATTTAGGATTATTTATAAAAAAACCTATGGAGAACACAAATCCTTACAAAATTACTATAGAAATATAATGCCAAATAAGATGAATTGAATAATGGCTATAAATAACCAAGAAAACTAGGGGCAAACTCAAAAGGCAGGCATTTAAATCTTTTACAAAAATATGAAATGAAAAGAAAACATTGTTACTATTTCATCTGATGAGATTAAGTAATAGATATTAAAGAAATAAGGTACAAGTGTCTTCTTAGTTTACTGTATAGCAAAAATAGCATTTTCAGCCGGGCGTGGTGGTGCACGCCTTTAATCCCAGCACTCGGGAGGCAGAGGCAGGAGGATTTCTGAGTTCGAGGCCAGCCTGGTCTACAAAGTGAGTTCCAGGTCAGCCAGGGCTATACAGATAAACCCTGTCTCGAAAAACCAAAAAAAAAAAAAAAAAAAAAAGCATTTTCATCCTATGGTAGTTTATGAAGGTGTTAGTATAGGTGGCTAGCTACCTAGACTATCATGTTATACTATATCCTAAAATACATTTAAAATATATTACATATTAAACATAAAACAAATAATAAAAATACTGGAAAATATTGAAGAGCATATTTGAGTAATCTTAGAACACAGAAATATTCCTAAGCATGACAACTCCTCCAAAAATAAATAAAAGGTAAAATGAATTTGTAAAAATTCATGAAGCATTTTAAAATGTGTATGTACCAGAATAGGTATGTTATGTTTATGTGTGTTAAGTGTTCATGGAACATCTGGAGGACAATCTCAGGTGTCATCTACCTTCTTTGGGACATGATCTCTCATTGGCCTGAAGCCCACAAGTTAGGAGAGACTGGCCAGCCAATAAGCCCCAGAGATCCTTCTGCCTCTGCCTCTCTTGAGGAAGTATTATAAGTGTGCATATGACCAGCTCTGCCCATGGGTTCTGGGAATCAAATTAAGGTCTTTGTTCTTAAAAATCTCAAGTGAGCCATTCTCCAGCTCCAATAAAGATCTTTTTGAAAAAGTTACATGGAAAACATTATAAACAGAAGGGAAGCCAAGACTGGGACACCTCCTCCTAAGACATAAATTTAGTACACAAAGGTTTTATGAAAAAGAAAACCTGTAGTTCACATATTATATTAATAAATGAAAATATCCTATAAGGGGAGAAAAAGAATAAACCTACATAATGAGTTTGAGGTCAGCACATGCATACATGCACACACATGCAAAACATGATAGTTTGATAAAGTTCCAACTTAGCAGAACAGTTCTATGACACAATGCTATTATTATACACAGTATTATATTCCAACAAAACCTAGGTTAATTCAACTCAATCTAAATGTTAGCAACATGTATATTGGAATCTACTGCTTCTACTTCACATGCTGTTGCCTTTCAAATAAAAGAATATGAAACTGAAATACTTTTGTTTCTCAGCTATCTTATTAACATTACACATGCTGTTAATAAGCAGACTTCATATGGGTAACTGGCTTTTAGTTGTACTAAACGTATTTCTTAAACCATTTTTACAAAAATGTCCATTAAAAAAAATGTCCATTTAAATGGTTACTTACACAAGGCCAGAAAAGTGTGCTTTGAATTCATCAACACCAAGACTCTTCTTAGCAAGTCCTTGTTCATGATGTAGTTTTTTATGTGGTATGTGTGATGTTCCACACAAAATGTGAGTAACTCTAAAATTAAGGCAAGCAGCTGTGCTGTTTGATAATTATCTACAAAAGAAAGTTATTTTGTGAGAATAAATATAATACATCTAAATAGAATAAATATATCCTGCATCTTAGGGCAAAAGTATATTTTATGTTATTTAAAAAGGGTATATACATAAATATATATTACTTTTATATATGCAGAGTCCCAAAATATTACATTTTAAGGTTCTTGTGTGAAAAATGTAATAACAGAAAGAAAAAAAGCAATCTACACATGTGATAATAAAGCTTTTGTCACAAATATGCAAATATGAGCCAATCCATGAAGTAACACAACAGAGAGGACCAGGACAAGCCTCAAAGCTCTCGCCTGAAGTGTCTCAGTACGAATTTCCTTTAAATTTGTTTCTGCATGTTTGTACGAGTACAAACATGGTTGCAGAGAACAGTATTTGCAAGTGGGTTCTCTCCCATGGGGTCTGGGGACAAGAGCATAGACCTACATGTAAGCTTCTCTACCAACTGAGCCCACATAGAAGCCCCCGATGTGAATAACATTAAATATCCATCTTTTAAAAAATGCTATTTGTGCTGTTTAAGTACCAAGCAAAAACTATTTCACCGAGATTTTATTAATAAAATACAGTCTTGACATTCAGATATCTGAAATTACTTTTTGGTTATTCTTCTAGACATTCTGCTTCATGAAATGACTTCAATTTGTGTATCATATTTTGATGTCCACCGAGGACGTAATATAGATATATTAAAAAAAAAAAACCCCACACTGAGAGGAAATTACAGAATCACAGCCTCATAAAAAGTTAATAGTAAACACCATCTAGTATAACTATTTTACATAAACGGGAACACTGAAAATATGCCCCCTGCTCAACATGTGTTTTCATGCCACATGTGTCCAGGTGCCCATGAAGGCCAGATAAGGGACTGGTGTGCAGGCAGCTGTGAACTGTCCAATGTGGGTGCTAGGAATTGAACTGTTTCTCTGGAAGAAAAGAGTCTCTCTAGTTCATGATTAAATGTTTTTGTGGGGCTGGAGATGGCTCAGCGGTTAAGAACACTGACTGCTCTTCCAGAGTTTAATTCCCAGCACCCACATGGTGGCTCACAACCATCTGTAATGGGATCCAATGCTCTCTTCTGGTGAGTCTGAAGAAAGTGACAATGAACTCACATACATAAAATAAATAATAAAATAAATCTTTTTTAAAAATTTTTTTGTGGCTCTAAGATCCTACTGGAAATAATGCAGCATTCTCTTATTTAACAAAATGGTCTTCACATAAAAATAAAACTAGTACTTCAAACACTGATTTTACATCAAGTGAAAGAAAAATATCAGAGCCAAAATTAGAATTTTAAAATTAATGAACACACACACACACACACACACACACACACACACACACACACACTAACTATTTTATGTGCCTACATGTGTATCTATGTGAAGGTGGGGCTGAAGTTACAGACAGTGGTGAGCTGCCATGGGGGTGCTAGGAAGTGAAGCTGCATCCTCTGGAAGAGCAGTCAGTGCTTTTAACTGGTGAGCCATCTCTCCAGGCCCTGGAACTAGAAACAGGGTTTTTCATACTTTTCAAATTTATTTATGTAAGATTTATTTTATTTTTAAATATATGTATATTTGTGTCCATTTGTGCATAGGAGTGTGGTACCTTTGAAGGCCAGAAGAGGGTATCTCATACTTTGGAGATGAAGTTACAGGAAGTTTGAGGAATGAAGGCTGGAAAGTGAACTCAGATCTTCTGTAAGAGCAGAATGATCTTAACTGCTGATCTATCTATACAGCTCTACAAAAAGTTTTAAAAGGTATTGTATGTTTGTGTGTAAATTACAGGTGGGTCAAAGGATAATGTCTCCTTTTCACATTTATGTACGCTCTGGGGATAGAATTCAGGTCGTCAAGTTTATATGGCAAACATCTTCATGTGCTAAGCCATCTTCCCAGCTGAGGACAAAAGAAATTTTTTAACAGTGATCTATCTATCACTTTAATTAAAATTCTTAGCATTCTTCTGTGGAAGCTCACCTAGAGGATTCTATTGTTTCCTTTGATAAGCTTGTAGAAAGAATGTAATGGTACACAATAGCTTCAATATTACGGGGCCATGCATTGAATGCATATTCTATGGAGAAGCAGGTGGTAAAAGATGTAGGCGCATAAACAAGTATACTTGTGTGCTAAAGTATGGATCCTAACTGATCATAGTCAATTACATCTAACATACAAGAACTACAGATAATGATTTCTCAAAACAATGTCAAAACAACAACAAATTTACAGAGAAAACAATCTGTTTCTCATCTTTTATAGTTGGAGAGTTAGAACTTTATAATAATGAAGCAAATCCGTGCCTTTATTTTATTTTTATGTTAAAAATGTTTTGCTTGTCTCCTCATAAATATATACTGATTAAGACAAAAAACCTTATTATACTCTTAAATTATGAATTTAGACTTACCAGGGCAAATTGTGTTGGTTTTGTTAGATCCAAGCATATTATCTTTAAAAAAAAACCAAAAACAAAACTTGAAATCAATTACTTTAACAGTATCTTACATTTACTTAATGTTTTAAAGTATACAAACACATTCAATCATAATTTCTTTTTAATTTCATAATAACTATTGAGTAGTTTGTTTGGTCAAATATTATGTACCTTTTATAGACTTTGGTACTGAGAGGTAGATTATTAAAATAAAATAACAGTGAGCATGGTATAGTGGTGCACACATTTAATCTCCGCCCTTGGGTGGCTGTTGCAGGCAGCTTTCTTGTTAGTTTGAGGCCAGCCTAGTCTACACAGTGAATTTCAGGACAGCCATTAACATTTGTAATGTTAAAATGAACATTACAAATACAGAAAAAAAGTGAAAAAGCAAAAAAACGAAGATGTAACAAAAATGTGTGGTTAAAAATAGTAAGATGGACATATTATTTTGCTTCCTTTTACTCAACATTTAACAATTAGGATATGTTTTGGCATCACAAAATAAAAAACCAAAAAATACTGGACGTTTAAAACTTCAGAGCAACATATACATTAACAATGTGTTTATGCTTAAAAATATGTGTCTGGAAAAATGATAGTTCCTAGAGCCCTATAAGCTCATTTGTATAGGGAAGTGAAGGAAAGCATACAGGAGCATTGTTTACAACTGAAGAAAGCTTGAAACAATGTACACAGGAAGAATACTGATAGGCATAGAATACTATGCAAGATTTAAAGCATCTCAAAATCCTAGATATCACTATGAATAAATCTTAAAAACAGAGTAATACCTATAATAGAAATAAATGTAAATCAAAATTGAAACTGAAAAACGATACATTGCGCATGCCACAAGAACATAAACCAACACAAGAGACAAAACTCTTGGGTATATCCTTAGAAACTCCAGACTGTGCTGCAGTAGGACTGAAAAGTTAAAGGGACAACTCCAACTCTATAGTTTTTTTTTTTTTTCTAAATCAGAAAAGAAGTATGTTAAGTTAGTTTTGATAAAAGTTGTACATACATATCTATTAATAGAATTAGCTATATTTTGTATGTGTTAGAATTGTTAAAATGAACCTTAAAATGCATTATTTTAACTTACATACTGCAACAAAAATCTGGTATATGAATATGCCTTTTCTTACTTAATTTTTTGGTTTTTAATAATTAAGGTACTATATCAAAATTATTTACTTACTTAGGTTTTTTTTTTTTTTTTCCCAGACAGGGTTTCTCTGTGTAGCCCTGGCTGTCCTGGAACTCACTCTGTAGACCAGGCTGGCCTTGAACTTAGAAATCGCTTCCTAACTGCTGGGATTAAAGGTGTGCACCACCACTGCCCAGCTTCATTTTAATTATTTTAACGGCAGTTTTCCTTTACATATTCTGCACTATGTTCATTTTGCTATCATAAGTAATATAGTAACAATCCTGAAATAAACATGAAAATGTAAAAATACTTAGGGAATATAATCACAAAACAATGAGAATTACTAAATAAGGTATGCCTAAGTTATAATTTTTACTAATTTCATAAACATTGTCTTGACTGACTCCCTCACCATCTTTAAGACAGGGCTGTTGCCACCATATCTGGCCATGGCTTCCTTCATTGTTTATTCTAATAAACAAATAATTGCTGCCTAAATAGATCCATACAACTACAAATGTCTAAAGAGTTCTGTATTCAGATTATTTTGAAACTATCTTTGTCTCTATTCCGCTCTGATTTATAAACTAGTTGGCATTTGTAAGCTATGAGTATAACTTATGCAGCAAATATGGAGAAGCAACAAAATCACGTAAGAAGAAAGCCCTGTTCCACAGATTATGCACTGAAGAACTTACCTTTCTCGCATTTGTCTTCTGACGTATTGGTCAAAAGTGGAGCTGTGAGAACATGCATACAATGGTTGTAGAAGAAATTTAAGAACTCACTCTTTTCAGTTTTCTGAAAAAAGAAGTTTAATAGAGTACTTTATTAACTTTGCATTTAAAAGACATCTTCAAGAGTTAGCAGTGAAGGTCATACTCTAACAACAGTACTATAACTACCTATTTTCCAAAGATGCTGGAGATCTGAAGTGTGATGAAGAAGACACCAACTTCCTGAACAGCACAGTGATCACAACTACTAGCAATGCACTAGGGACATTCAGGTTGTTGCGTGTGTACACATGTATGTGGATGCCTGAAGGGGGACTGGTTTCCCTGGTGGTTTCTAACTGCCTAACATGGGTGCAGGGAACTGAACTGTACTTCTTTTCTGGAAGAGCACCAAATGTTTAAATCTGCCGAGTCACCTTTCTAGAACTGGGAAATACGAATTTTAAATATTTTGGACGATGCCTGTAATCCCAGGACTTGGGAGGCAGAGGCAGGTGTATTTCTGAGTTCGAGGCCAGCCTGGTCTACAAAGTGAGTTCCAGGACAGCCAGGACTGCAGAGAAACCCTGTCTCAAAAAACCAAGAAAAAAAAGAAAAAAAAAAAAAAACTGGAGCATGACAACTGGTAAATGTACTTTGATGCTTAACCATTTGACTACAATATGCAAGATCTTGAGGGTAGGGAAAATTCCCTATTGCTTTACTAGTGAAGCAATTTATCATCTTTGAAAAGATGAAATTCAAATCAGTTCCTTAAAGACTAAAAGTTTTAATTTAGAAAACAATTCCTAATTTCTATCACTATTTTATTAAATAACTGGGCCTCTTAATATATAGCAATTTAAAAATAATATACATATTTTTTAATTATGAGGAAATTTTACTAAGGAAAAATGGTCTTTTATATTGAAATAAACCACACTACTAATATTCATGATTTATTTAATTAACCACGTTTGATTTACATCAATTTTCTTGCTTTTTATTGTGATAACAACATAAAGCTGCCACCTTATCTGCTGTCTTAAAATACAATGCAGTATTAATATGTTCACACTGCTATGCACAAGTTTTAAAAACTAGTTAGCATACAGAAGCCAAAAACAAAAACTAAATTAATCCAATTAATATTTCTGGGCCAGAGAAGTGGCTCAGCGGTTAAAAAAAAATAGCACTTGCTGGCAAGCATGATCGAGTCTGAGT
Organism: Mus minutoides; assembly: GCA_902729485.2. NCBI lineage: Eukaryota > Metazoa > Chordata > Mammalia > Rodentia > Muridae > Mus > Mus minutoides. Next base: position 195,884 of record LR750928.1, on the reverse strand, counting down.
TTGGTAGAAGTACAGAGCTAATGCCTGCAAGTTATCCTTGGACCTGCATGCATATCTCACGGCATACCTTCTACCCCTAGTAAATAAAGGAAAAAGTTAACAAGAAAAAAGGAATTAAACAGATAACAATGTTGTATTTACTAAAAATTGTTATAAAGGTATCATTGCTTTTTAAATACAAATACTTATCAAAGTATGTGCTGTTTCTAAAAATCTTATTTTAAAACAATTTAAGACTGATTGGGCCAGAACATTTTTAATCTCAGTATGAGTTCTTACATTAGTTGTAGCCAACATGTTCTCTGGATCAATTAGAGTACGAAGAAGTCCCATTAACTGAACAGCACCTCCTAGCTCAGGGTCAGTATCACAAATCATCTGTTCAATCACCACATTAATAAGAAGTACATCCTGAAAGAAAATATGTTTCCATAAGACCTTGATATAAGACAAACACACCAACTGAAAGAATAAAATCAGAGCATAGAAAAAACAAAGCATAGAATAGCTTTTTGTAAGTTTTCATTTTCCAACGTTCTGAAAATATTTAGAGTGAAAACACACACACACACACACACACACACACACACACACACACACACACACACGGAGGGAAGAAGAAGAAGACAGAGAGAAAGAGAGAGAGAGAGAGAGAGAGAGAGAGAGAGACTGTTTATTGTTAGCATTCTAGGTTTTAGCTCCAGTATAAATCAAGAAGTTGATCAAACATATATGATCACAGAATATGTGACCCTAAAACCTTTCATTTCAATCTTTAAACAGAAAACTCTTCCTAGAAAAAGGACTAGCAGCAACTCAGCTCACAACTTTCTACAAGATTTGAGGACAGTGTCATAAAGTGACTTATTACTACATTTATTGCAATACAAGTTTGTTGTATTCTTAGCGTATTTGTGTGCAGTGTATGTGTGTTTGAAAGCCTTTTTGTTCTGGTGTGTGTGTATAAATCACGGAGATCAAAGGATAATGTCTGCTTTCCACCTTTATATGGTTTCTGGGGATGGAACCCTCCAACAAACAAACAAACATCCCCAAACAAAACACCCCCCCCCCCACAGTAACATACTTTTTTTTTTTTGGTTTTTTGAGACAGGGTTTCTCTGTGTAGCCAGCCCTGGCTGTCCTGGAACTCACTCTGTAGACCAGGCTGGCCTTGAACTCAGAAATCCGCCTGCCTCTGCCTCCCGAGCGCTGGGATTAAAGGCGTGCGCCACCACGCCTGGCTAGTTACATACTTCTAAAAAGTCTTTTTGGGGTGGGTTCACACAGGGTCTTGTCTTACTCTACAGAGGATGTTAGAAGGCGTAGGCTGGCCCTCAACTTGTGGTAACCCTTTTGTTTCAGTCCCAAGAAATGCTGAGGTATGAGATGCAATGCCCAAAATATGACTTCTTTATTGTCTAAATTATAGCACTACTCCAAACTTTGTAAAAAGATAGAAGCAGTAATGGTGACACATGTCACCATCACAGCGCTTGAGAGGCTGAAGCAGGCAGGGCTATGAATTCAGACAATCTGGTGCACATGTTAAGTGGCTCAAAGCAAAAGCAGAGGGCTCAAGTATGCTTCCCAGCACCATGGTTAGGTAGCTGACAATTGTTTGTAATTCTAGACTCAAAGGATCTAACGATGTCTCTTGGCCCCACAGTGGTACCTGCTTGACATATACAGACAAACCTTAAAACAACTATCAGAAAAACAACAAACACTACTCCCCAACCAAGAAACATAGGAAACAACCAAAAAAAAAAGACAGAAAGTAAAAATGTAAACAGATATTAAGACAAAACATGTAAAACTGTAATATACCTAGCTGGTTACTGTGTGCATGCCTTTAATCCCAACACTCTGGCCATAGAGGCAGGCAGATCTATACCTTCAGCTAAATGTTCACTTGGTTCCTGCTATAGTTTAAGGGCAAATTTTTAAACATTTTTATAGTGGGAAGAAATAACATTTTTCTTATTATTCAACTTTTAGTCTATTTAAAAATAGGAAATGAGTAAATAAAAACAAATTCTTAGTTATACAAGGTCTGCTCATTTCCTTATGGATTAAAATGTCAGTCATCAGTCCTATTATGAAGAAATTTAAGATTATGGTTAAGAATCTTTTGCAACAGTTAGGCACTTCTCCATGGAAACACACGTAAAACTGCAGGGCTCTTACTCACATCGTCACTCTGCTGCGCTTCTTGCATCACAAATTCTCGGACCATGGATGGACTAAACTCCACCAGATAAGAAAATATATCTGTAGCAGCTGATCTGACTTGCAAGTCATCCATGCCCTGGTAAAAGGAAAACCAGGTTAGAGACTGTTAACAAAGGTTATTCTTGCATTCCCCTCTTCTCTCTCTAATCCATGAATAACCTCTCAGATTTTTAGATTAAAAATAAACTTCAGGGCTGGTGAGATGGCTCAGCGGGTAAGAGCACCCGACTGCTCTTCCGAAGGTGATAAGTTCAAATCCCAGCAACCACATGGTGGCTCACAACCATCCTTAACGAGATCTGGCGCCCTCTTCTGGAGTGTCTGAAGACAGCTACAGTGTACTTACATATAATAAAGTGAATCTTTAAAAATAAATAAATAAATAAATAAACAAACAAACTTCAATTTACAATCCGTTTCCTTCTCTAAATGGATTTATTATCTCCCAATTTTTGGATTAACACACCAAACTGAATCAAAATATCCTTTTCTTCCTTCCTTTCTATAAATGTTAGCATTTGGGAGCAGCTCAGTACAAATTTTAATAAGTTTTACCATCCAAAAGAAATGGACTTTATACATAAGTCAGCATGAAGCTGAATATAGTGGTGTACATCTGTAATCCACTGGCAAAGGCACACATGCAACATATGTTCATGTAAACAGACACATATATGAAGAAACAAAACACTTATTTTAAAATGAATATTTACGGTTATTATTTAAGTTTTCATATGAACATCTATGAATCAAATCCATCAAGCTGAAATCAGAGAACTACAGCCTACTCTTATATGGAAGCTTAGGCCCCTCGGTTCAGTCCTTCCTCACTCTGCTAACTGAACTGAAAAGGGAGGACAACTTACTCAATTCTATGAAACAGTGTCACCCAAGGAAAGACAATAGTCTTTGAAAAACCAACACAAACACTGATGGTACAAATTTGGTAAATGAAATAATTCTTGTAATGACTCAGTATCAGATCAATGACTAAATGATAAGTTAGGACTATGTAAGTATTTTACCATCTAAAATATGAATCTATGGCAAATTTACAGCTTCAAAAAGCACAGAAGAAACCATAATTACCATTACAATTTCAAGAGCTGGAAGAATTCCCAATTTTGCTAAGGTTTTGAAAAAAGCATCCCTGTTCTGAGGTTGCAATGTCTGAGAAAATGCACAAAATTCTTTGAAGAAATTAACCTGTAAAGTAAAATAAAGAAATCAATAAACATGAAAATAAAATCAAGCACACTAAAAGATTACCTACCATAGTACAGAATCATTATTCTGAAGGATCTTATCTTTTCACATATCCTGGTTCCTCAAAATCTACATTTAAGAAATATATTAAAAGCTAATCTGAGCATAGTGTCTTATACTATATATATTCCCAGCACTGGGGTGGAAGGATTAGTAGTTTGAGTCTGGATAACAGTTGATAAACTGTGTCTTTTTAAAAGCAAAGCACAGGGTAGACCAGATGGCTCAAAGGGTAGTTATTTGCTATCAATTCCTAGAACCCACATGATAGAAAGAGAGGTCAACTCTAATAAGTTGTCCTCTGATTTTCACTCGTGCACGGAGGTGTGTACATTACTCCTCCAACTGTAAAATATAAGTGTCTCTGTCTCTGTCTCTCTGTCTGTCTGTCTGTCTGTCTGTCTCTCTCTCTCTCTCTCTCTCTCTCTCTATATATATATATATATATATATACACACACACACACACACACACACACACATATATGTATGGGTATATATATATATACCCATACATATATATCACATATATGCATGTGTATATACATACTCACAAAACAAAACTAGCATCACATTTAAAGTAAACAGCTTTCTTTGTCAAACATTGATCTGCTCTAAACTTAAGACTGTCATTTAAGGCATTTGCATAAAAAACCATCCTACAAAAAATAGTGCCTGGTTTACCAAGGGCACTACAAAAAGCACAACAAAGATTTAAGTACTAACAAGAACAGATGATTCTCTACTTCAAAATACTAATTTTACAACCAGAAAACTTAGTAGTCTACTCAATAACTACCAAAGATAATTTAATTTTTTTTTTTTTTTTCAAGACAGGGTTTCTCTGTATAGCCCCGGCTGTCCTGGAACTCACTTCGTAGACCAGGCTGTCCTCGAACTCAGAAATCCACCTGCCTCTGCCTCCCGAGTGCTGGGATTAAAGGCGTGCGCCACCACGCCCGGCTAGATAATTTAAAAATTTTTAAATTAAAAAAAAAAAATTTAAATTTAGTTTTGGTTTTTCAGGACAAAGTGTTTCTCTGTGTAGCCCTGTCTTGGAACTCACTCTGTAGATCAAGCTGGCCTTGAACTTAGTGATCTGACTGCCTTTGCCTTCCAAGTGCTAGGATTCAAGGTGTGCACCATCATGCCCAGCCAACACCAATTTTAATTATCTTGCATTATTTTGTAAAATCTGCAATTTGATTACATTTCAAAGAAGGCAACATCTGGTTAACATTAATTGTTACTGTCACCTCTAAAATAAAGCAAAACAAACTCAATGCCTCCTAAAACCTCTTTATATTTATATCAAAAAGCCTACATATTTCTAAGGAACCAAATAATTTACCATTCATTTATTTTAGAAGTATTTTCCTTCTCCATTATGTAAATACCTACTACTATAAAAAAATCTGTAGTTCTGTCATGATATAAGGTATTCAAATTTCCCTGAGGAGGGACAATGAAGCACACACCATCTCAAAGAGTTTTCTGAAACATGTAAAAACAAGTTTTAGAAATTTTGAACAAGGAACTTACCAACTCGCGCCGTTTATCATCATCTGTAGCCTCATCTGTTAATTGTGCAAAAACTTCAGACAAAAACTTCTCATCTTCCTACATGAGAAGAAATAATCACTATGAAATACCAATAGAAGAATAGTTACATTATGCATATACCTTACACAAAGTATAGCAAACAGAGATCAAAATTCAAAAGCATTTTCAGTATGAAACCTGAAGTGTGAGAATATAGGTAGTGTTTTCTGAGAACTGCTACTTCAGTTACCTGCTAATACACACTCAGCTAGAAATACTACCACAGGGCTATTCCGGACCAACAGGAGTTCTAGAGGTAGACAGTGAAGTCATTAACTTTTCATTTGGAGCACTTTTCTAACTCAAGCTTTACTTACTCTTAATTTGAACATATCTCAAATAAATCTGAGGATCTCACTGTCAGTTCATATAGTACCAGAAAAAAAGAAAAGAACACAATGGAGCATAAGTATATCAGTGAAGGGAGCTGGACTATGGCAGCAGGTACAAAGTCTTAAGGTGGGAATTTACAGAACGCTTTAATCCACGGCCAAGGATAAACTAAAATGACAAATCACTGTGGTAATCGTATTTTGATGACTCAGATCTGTCTATCTCTGTCTTTTGATGACAGGTTAATTTTTCTAAGTGCTCATTAAAAGAATACATAGAGCATGGGATCAAACCCACGGCCTTGTGCATGCTAGGCAAGTAATCTACCACTGACCTACAGATCCAGACCAGTATGTATGTATGTGTGTGTGTGTATGTGTGTATATATTTGTATATACACATACACACACACCCTTTTTATTTTCATTATAAAATTAATTTTGATGACTTTTTTTTTTTTTTTTTTTTTGAGACAGGGTTTCTGTGTAGCCCTGGCTGTCCTGGAACTCATTCTGTAGACCAGGCTGGTCTTGAACTCAGAAACCTGCCTGCCTCCCAAGTGCTAGTATTAAAGGCATGCGCCACCACTGCCCAGCATGATAACTTTTTAATATAAATTTGTATGTCTAAACTGTAGGAGTGATATTTACATTATAATTGTATTTGTTTTAGTTAGGCAACTAATTTTCTTCAGTTTACCTATATTTTTCAAAATAAAATACGAAGTAAAATCATATAATGTTGAAATTCACTTTAGATATTTGTTAAAAAACAACTTTTGAAATTACAGTGATTTTAAGCTTTCATTATATTCTCAAAACCCTTCCCTGTGAAATGTAATTTCCATAAATTTAAGTGAAATTAACATGTTTTAAAATACTTCTCATAGTAATATTTCTGACAAATAGTAAAATCAAATCACCAGATATAAAAGATGTATTTCAAGAATATGTCCTTTAAAAATATGTATCATCAATTAACTAAGGATCTCTTAAACTGTTTCTGAAATTAGGTAGAGGATATATCTGTTCAAATACTGATTTCTCTGCCCTTTTTCAATTAGACAAGGCATTGCAATGCTTATGTCTCAAGTTTGTGTAAACAATTCTTATCATCTATTCTCTGCCTTGTCAATACAAACTGATCACCCAATGGCTGGGCAGAACAGAGAATAGGGAGGGACTTCTGCCAGCCAGGGGAAGGAGAGGGGGGGAAAGAGAGGGAGGGAAGGAAGGGAGAGAGAGGAGAGGGAGGGAAGGGAGGGAAAGAGAGGAGAGGGAGGGAGAGAGAGAAGGAGGGAGGAAGGGAGGAAGGAAAGGACAGAGGAGGGGAGGAATAAAAATTCAGATTGGTCAAGAGGAGGAAGGAAAGAAGGAGTTCATGAGAGTTCAGCTTGAGAATAGGAGACCCTAAATGCAAATACTGTGGGCATGTTGGCTGGGAGGTAACCAGATTATTTTAGGGGATTTAAGATAGGTCATTTAACTGCCCAGGTATTAAGGCGAAGCCTGAAAATAAATCTTTGCGTCCCTGCATTGTTACTGGGAACTAGCTAGGATAAAGAAACACAGCAGCCATATTAATTTACTACACATATTTGTATTAAAAACATTTAGACATTATCTGAAGACAAAGCCAGTACCACAGAAAGCATCAATGGGAAGTCCTCAAAGACAAAGTAAGAGATACATAGGGTTTTTAAATCAGTCTGACTCAGAATGACGATGCTTCTTTATGTATTTCATAGAATCCTTTTAGACATTATATATTATGGCTTGATACATTTAGAGAACAAGTGTAATTTAAAACCCACTTCTATGAAATGTAATTTCTATCATTTCAAGTGGCTTGTTCTAAAAATATAATTGTAGTATCTGTTAAGTTTGTATTCCCCCATTCACATCCTTTATGCTTTGCCACGTATCTCTTAGACTAAATTTTCATTCTTTCCTCCTAAAGTTTTTTTACTGTTTCAGAATATTTTCAAAGGAGAAAGTTCCAATATCTCAGTAAATGCAAATCTTCTCCCTAAATTCTTTGTAAACAACTCAACACTTATGAGGTGACAGCCAAAAGTGCAGGAACTATCATAAATGCAATCTCAAATATGTTCACTGGGAGAATGCTGAGTCCTAGTCTATTTTTCCAGTTTATAATAAAGCATCATTTTTCTGATTTCATTAAGTTACAAAGCATTATGTTTCAGGATTCATTATTAGGAAGCATGTAACTGACAGCTCTTTCCTAAATCCTTTCTTCTCTAAGTCATTAAAATTATCACTTTAGGTCATTTAAAGTTTTCTTTTCTGTTTTTGTAAGACATAAGTGTCACAATATATGTGGGTACTTTTCTAGACAACCAAACCTGTGGGGAAACAGTTCTCTATCAGGGCTGGGATGTAGCTCAGAGTGTTTGTCTAGCAGTGAGATTGATCCTTAGCACCACAAGCAAAACTAAGAACGAAACAGAAGCCGAAATCAAACTCTTGGTTATAATAATGTAAAAGCAGGTCAAACAAACAAACAAACAAACAATCATCTTCAAATGTGGTCAGTGTTGTAAAAACAACACTACTTTGAAGGTGCTCAGTCCAATTTTAGATTCTAGGAGATAGGTAGGAGATAGTGAGTGGTAGAAATGGAGTTAGAACCTTCTCCTGGAACTGGTGGGAGGGCACACATTGCAATCGCAGAGACAAGAGTATAACTCCCATCCACCTCAGGCAACTTGCAAATGATTTATTCTAGAGAATCCTACACCCTACTCTGGCCTCTATGAGTACTACAATCATGTGCACAAACCCATATACAGACCCCCATGATTATAAAAACATCTTAAAAATAAAAGTTCCTTGTGCATGCTCTTAAATTGAAGCATAAAAGCTGAAGAGAAGCAGGACCAGTCAATATGGGAATGAGCAAATAAATCATAATGAAATGGGTCTAAAGCACTCCCTGGATATAAGGACAAAACCTCACACATCAGTTTTTAAGAAGGCACTTAAAAACCTTACATATTTAACTAGAAAGCAAAATCAAAAGTTGGAGACATCTCAGGGCTGAAACCTCATTTTCTATAAATTATAGGGTGTAGGCCATAGATTCTGATGGCTTGGCACTAAGTTCAACTCTTACCTGTGGACACTGGGAATATATGTGACATTTGTTAAAATGTCACACTTGAAGACTGCTGTCCTCTATCATTTCTGGGAGAAAGAGAGATTTAAACTTCCTGTTCTGAAAGTGATCTTATCTTGTAGCTGTTTACAAAACTTATTTTATTGGCTGTTAGCAATTTAATTTACGAAATATGTTTGACGTATATTTTTCAATTGTGGGCTTTGGGGTTTTCATTTGTAGCCCAAAATTTCATATTAAGAAAATTCTTATCTGCTGGGTAGAGGTGTCATATGCCTTCAATCTGAGCAAATAAGGAGAGGCAGCGACAGGCAGATCTCTCTGTCTAAGTTCAAGGTTAGCCTGGTCTATAGAGTGAGTTTCAGGATAACCAGGGCTACACTGAGAAACCCTGTCTTGAAAAACTGAAAAGAGAAAGAGAAAATTCTTATATTCCTTTTATGAGCTGAGAGGTCAATAGGTATTACATTACATACCAGGAGCTCACAATCACAGTAGTGCAGAGGTTCTCAATCTGTGGCTCTCGACCCCTCTGGGAGTCAATGACCCTTTAACAGGTCACACATCGGATATGTTGCATATCAGATATTTAATATGTGATTCATAACAGTAGCAAAATTATTTATGAAGTAGCAACAAAAACAATTTTGTAGTTGAGGGTCAGCACAACATAAGGAGCAGTCTTCGAGAGTGACAGCATTAGGGAAGTTGAAACCACCGCACTAGTGCTTTCATAGATGTAGACATGAAACATTTAACACTGCCTTCCTCTATCATTCCTGGGAGGAAGAGAAACGTTCTTGTTCTGAAAGCGGCCCTACCCTGTAGCAGCTTTGTTGTATTTACATTTCATTAATTTATTTCCATTATACACACATACACACACACACACATATGCACACACACAAATAGTAAGTTTATATAACTTATTTAAACTACTTTTTGGATAACTAACCTAACAGGCTATTACTTATATGTACTTTTGTTCTACCTCATTTTGGTTCAATGAGATATATAATGAGTGTGTTCAATCTCCCCTTATTTAACTCATACAACATATTAAAACTCACTTAAAAAAAGATATAGGTATACAAACAACATAGCTGTAATGACATCTGGAAACATCTAGTTTAACATTTCTTCATAGAAGCCTTGGAAGTGGGCTTTAGAAAATAAGCATTCAGCACTCACATGTATGTGCCAGCACACACATATACACGTATGCACACAGGTTCAATTAAAAATAATAGAAATCAATTTAGAGGGAGAAAAAGAGCATTTAAGGACAACTGGCTTCAGTCTTAATTCTTTTCTTCCTCCTACACTATTTGTACTAGATTTCAGTGTCACTGTAGGCAAGTAAAAGATAATTAAGTGGAAAATCTTAGGAAAAAAAGCAGGTAGTTTATTAATTAATAACAATTTCATGGATCATTTTCTTGGCTAGGTAGCCTTTAATCCCAGCACTCAAAAGGCAGAATCACTAAGAGTTCAAGGTCTACATAGCGAATTTCAGGCCAGCCAAAGCTACTAGTGAGACCCAGTCTTAACAAAAAGCAAATCCCCAAACCAAAAATAAACAAAATTCCTTTAAAGTTTTGCTTTATATCATAAATTTCACAAATAAAAAATTTAAATATGTAAAGTGACATGCAAAACTTTACAAATATTTATGGCTTAGTTTATGTAACTTATTTAACGTATTTTTGGCAGTACTGGGAACTGAATCAGGGCCTTACACATGATAGGCATGCACTCTCTACTATTCAGCTACATTTCTAGATCTTACTTTTCAAATATAAAAAAGTTGTGATTTACTATTGTGGGTTTGGAAACACTTCTAGTCAGACAATCAATTGAAAGCTATATTTGAGAATCTGACGTCCTTTATATTAACTCCACAGTATGACTTTATTTCCAACTTCTGAGACTGATTTTCTGAGTGCAAGTAAAATACTATCCTGAAATGTACAGTAGGTCATATGACTGAAATCATTGTGTTCAGGAAGCTAAGAGAGGAAAATTAGAGGTCAACCAAACAACAACACAGAGAAACCACAGAAATATCAGATCCTATTTACCATAAAAATAACCTAATATATATATTGACTTTTCCTTATACCTATTACTGAAGAATAATGAAAAATTGATAGGTAGGGCCCAGGAGTGGTGGTACATGTGTATAATCCCAGAAATTAGGAGTTATTCTCAGATACATTGTGAGTTCAAGATCAGCCTGGGTTTCATGAGACCCAGGGTCAGGGAGATGGCTCAGTGAGTAAAGGCACTTGCTGTTAGGCCTAATGACCTAAAGTTCAATCCTTGGGAGCCTCTTGTTGGAAGGATAGAACAAACTCCTAAAAGCTGTCCTGACATGCCCACCAACAAAGTGCAACATACATGCACATACATAAGTGTAATTAAAAATAGAAAAGTACCTTATACTAAAACACACACACACACACACACACACACACACACACACACACACACACATACACACACACACCCCATGTCAACCATGCTTTCTACATTTGGTGGAACATTTAAATACAATAAATCTTTATCACCTGATTAAATTATTAGGAGCAAAACACTTGAAAATATGTGAAAAATAATTTACTTACCTGCAGCATGCTGACTATTTCAACTTTGTTGAAGAAAATAAAAGATGTAAGAGTAGAAAGGAAATTTTCTTCAAAAACAGATGGTGTAGGCAAAATGATGTCCTGAATGTACTGTACCCTGTAAGTCTGATGTATTTTTTGCCTTAGTTCCGAATCTGTTATTGGTATAACTTCCTTAAACTTTGCAGTTTTAGTTAAGAATTCTCTATGTCTTTTTGGCTGAGCCAAAGCAGGATCATATTCAAGGCATCCCACGACATCCATGATACACTCATCAGAAAACATTACCTCAAAAAGTGTTGCCTTATTTAGGAATAAGATTCCTCTAATAATTTCATACAGATGGTGTAAGCCTTCAGTGTTTTCTAGGTTCTCACAAGCTTGGAATAGCTGTAGTAATTTTTTGATATAGCCTTCATTTTCCAAGGCCAGAGCCAGCTTTTCCCTACGGATAGGTGAGGAGAGAACTGAGGTAACTAAGTCAGCAATCTCTTCAAGTTTACTGAGTTCACATGTGGGCAGGTCAATTAGATGACTAGTTTCTGGCATTTCTTCAAATCGTTCTTCTTCAGATTCATCAATGAGGTCCTGTGTGACTTCTACTGATGGGTCCTTACCTTGAACCTAAAAATACCCAAGTAAAGCTGGTTATCTTAAAATACAAAGTAAATTAACACTGGAAATCAAACCACAAATCAGTGACCACTGAATTGAAGTAAAAATGCCTTGAAAACTGAGCACAGTTGTTCACCTGTAATCTCAGTGATTGAGAGGTTAAGGCAGTAGAATCAGGAAGGAATTCAAGGCCAGTCTAGTTAAGAAAATGACATTCCCAGGACTGGGGCAATGACTCAGTTGGTAAAACCCTTGCCATGCAAGCCTGAGGACCCTTAACTCAAGTGGGGCCCTAGAAACCAACAATTCAGGACACGGCAGTGGGCATGTGTTTGTAATCCCACTGTGGGTGAGAAGAAAATGCAGGAGAAATAACAACAGAGGGCAAGGCAATAAGTAGATAACGATATAGTAAGAAACTCAACGCTGCATCTCTAAGGGTAAGAGCAAGAACCCACACTGGCTCAATTATACCAGATGCCTGACGGACAAAAACCTTATTTATCAAGGTTTCTAGAACCTGGCAAAGCCTTGTAAACTCTGAGTGACACTGATCTGAGAAATCTCATCATACAAAGCAGTGAGGAACTGGAACAAATCTATTTATTTTTACATTTTAGTTCCATTTACCACCATATTATTACTGTACAACATTGATATTCTTGACTCAACCTTTATGTACATAAATTGTACGATACTGATAATCAAATATATTGGAAATTTAAACTAAAGCTTCCTGACGATGTAATATTAAAAGAAAATGACTGGCCTGGGGAAGACACAGATTTGTCAGGCACTGGATTAACTTCTTTCTTTCATTTTTGAGACAGAGCCTCTCTTTGTAGTCCTGGCTGGCCTTGAATTCACAGAGATCCACTTGCCTGTCTCTTTAGCACTGAATAAAAATGTGTGCTATGATTTCTGACCTTTTTATTAAGCAATTTTTTCCTTCCCTTCCCTTCCCTTTCTTTTTCTTCCTTTTTCTTTTCCTTCTTTTCTTTCTTAAGACAAAATCACACTGAATAGCTCTGGCTGTTCTGTAACCCGCTTTGTACACCAGGCTGACCTTGAACTCACAGAGATCCACCTATCTCTGCCCCAAGTCCTGGGATTAAAAGCATGCATTACCAAGTCTACCTTGGGTAATTTTTAAGTTAAGCAGTGCTGATTTTAAAAAAAAAATCATTTTGTGTGTGTGTCTATGCCATAGTGCATATATGGAGGTCAAATGACAATGTGAAGGAGTCAGTTCTTTTCTTCTACCATGTTGAGTTCCAGGAACTGAAATCAAGTAGGCCATCAGGAACAATTCTGAACAGATACTATAACGTACAAATTGCAGCTAGTCAAAGGGAAAATAGTAATGGATTTTTTTTTTTTTTTAGTATATATATGAATAATTAAATGGGAAATGGACACCCCAGTGCCATGGCGTGTCTGAGAGAGATCAAAGTGATTCCCTGCCCCCACCATGGGTTCTTGGGATCAAACATGGGTCATCAGGCTTATAGATAAATGCCATCTCACTGGCCCGTGTTTTAGTATGTCCACTTTACCTGGCTCCTTCAAACGTCAGGCATATTTATACTGCTACTGTTTCTAAACGTAGATGCTTAGTCAATATGGCCATTTAAAATTTGCTTTACAGGGCTGAAGAGATGTCTCAGTGACTAAGAGCTGGCTGCTCTTCTAGATGACCCTGGTTTCATTCCCACCCACATGTCTCACAACCATCTCCAACTCTAGGTCAAGAGATCCAACACTTTCTGGCCTTCTTAGGCACTGAAGGCCCATAGTACAGAGTCATCGATATAGGAAACATACTGATACACATATTAATCATCAAAAGAATTGTTTTACTTTTTCTCTGTTGGGAGATATTGTGGAGGTCAGAGGATAACGTGTGCAAGCTGATTCTTTCCTTCTACATGTGTTCGGAGGAATGAAACTAAGGTGGTAAGCACCTTTACCCTCTGAGACATCTCACAGCCCTCACCTGTGGTCACTTAGGTGGAAGAGCACTCTGGCCAAGGGAATGTTTTACCCAAAGGAAAGTTTGTCCCTTGCCCAGTTCTTGATGGGCAACTTCTATGTACTTGCAATGTCCTATCTTAAAGAGGCGACTGATTACATGGAGACTTAGGGCTATGCATCATTCTATGCAAACAATGTGTTTTATTTTGGTTTCTATAGATTATGAGGATCCTGACCTCTGAAGGAGCTGGAGTCTAAGGTCAACCAACCTTATGTGATTTATCTCCAACCCTGGACACAAATGCTTCAGTAAACTGCTCTGGCTGACAATGCTCATTGTGCTATTGCACACTGGGACTGAGAGATTTAAGTGCTAGCTGTATGACATTCAGAAGACTTGGAAACTCAAGTAGAGAACTCTCCTGGATCTTTTGCCCTAAGAGCTTCTTCCTATTTGGTGATTTAAATCTGTATATGTTATTATAGTAGTAAACTGTAATTAGAAACAAGACTGTTATTTACTGAGCACCCCCAACCTGTATGGCCGAGCCTTTAGCACACAGTTTTAATCCCTCTGGCTGGAATTCAAGATGCACCCATGTTTGAAAGTGATGTCTACTTGAGTTGCAGAGAAAGTGATGAATCAGAGAAAAACTTGACAGAATAGGATATACTCAACTCTCATGAGAACAGAGAAGAAAAAAGGCTACTTAAGAGAGCACCATAGAAAAGAGGAAAAGAGAGAAGGAGAGGAGGCAGTTTTACTGCAAGAGTTTTACAGAGACAGGCTGCAGAAAGACAACAAGCTAGACACAGAAGAAGACAGAACCAGTCAGAGAATTAGGAGCTAGATTAAAACATACTGCTAGAGATAGTTTTAGGCCAAACAGAGCAAAAAGTCAGAGGCCAAGAGAGAAGTCACAAATAGAATCACAGAGAAAAGCTCAAGTGAGAAAGATAACAGTCAAACAACAATAAAATTAATCCAGTGGAAAAAAAAACCTGTACTAGGTTGTCATTAAAACTGATCTGTCATTAAAAAAAATTTTTTTAATTCCAATTACCAAGTATCATAGCCAAAGACCACCTAAGAAGACAAGGAGATGTGAATGGTACAATGTGGCAGCATGAGAAAACTAAACGGACAGTAAGGAAAAGCTTAGTTGTAAACAAAGCATGGGTTTGAGATAATAGTAGTACTTACTATTACTGTAACGTTCCCTATTAATGCGAGTGTAGCTGAGTGCAGGCGTTGTCTGCTATACAGGAAGACTGCACTATCAGTTCATTTCCTAAGCCCCAGCCCCCTTCTGAGGTTTCACTGCTTAGGCTGAGCAAACCTCCTATGAAGCTGATCCTCCTGACTGTTGGGATGATTATGGCTTAAATCAGTGTTGAAGCTGACCCCAGGGCCTCCTATATGCTAGGTAAGCACTCTACCTGAGTGAGTAACATTCATAGCTTTGTTTACATAAAAACCCTAAAAATTATGATGATGTCGTTGCTGCTAATAATTTTAAGTGAAATAATCAGCTGCAATAAAGAGTCCAAGACTGAGGATATAGGTCAGTGTCAGAGCACTTCTTTAGTACGAATTAGGACCTGGGTCAGGTCCCCAGAAATATACATATAAATATCCATGTTAGAGCATTAAAATCTCACACTGTTACCTTTCCATACTTTAATACATTCTTCCAAAAGGGAAAGGAAAAAAAACGAATAATGTACACAATCACAGTTATAAAGATATATTTAAAAAAAAAAAAACCTTACTTAACAAATTTTTTCCCAAATTTCATCACAGCCAGCTTTTTCTTGAAAACTTAGAGCCAGATCATAGTTTTCAGCTTCTGACCAAACAATTAATGTATCCTGTAAAAAAAAAAAAAAAAAACAACAACACTGCTCATTACCATACAAGAAAAAAAGTATCTATAAAATATAAACAAAAAGTCAAGAGCGAACTGACAGTTAAAGTACACTCACCTGACAGTGCACATCTATAAAGTACATTCACCTGACAGTGCACATCTATAAAGTATCCTGCTGTGCCTTTAACATTTTGTAATATACTTTCAATGCAAGAGAAACTTTGATATTAAAGATGACACTGAACAATTTTCTAAATAAGCTAAAATAGACTAGCAGGCTCTAGGTGATCCTTCTTGAGGAAGATTGCAGATACTCCAACCATCTATTTTCTGTTATCTGGAAAGTCAGCCATTCCATTCATCAATAACTTACAATAATATTTTTATTGTATGTGTGAATGTTTGCATGTGTGGTGTTTTGAATGGCCCCTGACATGCGAATACTTGGTGCCCACTGGTGGTGTGCAGAAAGCTTAAAAGTCCAGGCGTTCTGGCAGTGGAGGTAGGCTTTCAGAGTTCCAACACCAGCATCATCCCTAGTTTGCTATCTTTGGTCCATGGTATGAAACATGAGCCTTGAACGCTCAGTTGTTCTTTCTATGCATCCCTGCTGCCATGATTCCTAACTGTAATAGTGATGGACTCTTATCACACTGGGAACTGTAAGGCCCAATAAACCTTTCTGTAAGTTGCTGGTGTTTAATTGCAGAAATAGGAAAGTAATACAGACACTGGTATAAGGGAATGGACTACTGCTGTGAAGAACCTGATTATGTGACTATATTTTTCAGAATACTTAAGAATTTCAGAAGATGTACTAGAAAAATAAGTTGATGTGGTAAGCAGAGCTTTATGGACCATCATAGTAGAAGCCTGACAGAGTAACGCTGAGAGCTAGGTATAGTAGAGGGATGGTTCAAGAGGTTTTAGAGGGGAACAATATTAACACTTGGGCTAGAGACTGGTCTTATGATATTTGGTAAGAGGGTGGCTGCTTTCTGTCCTGTGCCTGAGGCTAAATTAAAAGGTAATGGACTAATTTCTTTTCCTGAGATTTCAAACCTAATCCTAACACTGATTCTGTGGCATGGTTATTAGTAACATTCTTATGCAGGAATAAAAAAGAGTAAGTGGAGTAAAAAGAAAAACAAAATGTGTTTGACAAGAAAAAACACTAGGAAACTTGCTATACCCAAGACTTCCACCAAACAAATGAGCTTAAGAGAGACTTGATCTGCACTAAATAAAGGGAAGTGTGCTGTCTTATTTACTTTTCTTTGCTGTGAAGAGACACAAGCAAGGCAACTTATAAAAGGAAATATTAATCGAGGGCTCACAGACCCAGAGGATAGATAGTACAGAACCCCCAAGAGGTCACTGCATGAAGCTGTGGAAGTAAAGCCTGAGTTGATACTCCCAAATGTTGAAGATGCCAAATGCCAGAAGTGTGGGATAACTGCCAAGGAAAGGTGTACACAGAGACTGGATAAATGGCCCAAAAGAGAGGCAGGGAGCAAAGCTGGAGAGGAGAAGCCACTTAATCCCTTTGCGCTCAACATAAGCTACATGGCACTTTGGAGTCTGTCTTGCTGAGTTTGCTTTGGTCCAGGATTTTTTTTTACTATACTCTTATTCCTCTTTTTTGGAATGACATTATATAGTCTATGCCATTTTATGTTCAAAGTATGTAATTTGTTGTTTTGGTTTTACAGGAAGCTTCAGTTAAGAGACTGCTTTGAGTTTCAGAACAGACTTTGAACTTGTAAGCAGTGTTAAGAATGAAAGACTAAGGACTTTGAAGTTAAACACATTTTGCATTATGGCGCGGCCAAGAGACTACGATGCTGGGGAGCAGAGTGTAGTGCTAAGTCTCTTCTAGGCTCTGGCATTTGAATATTGGTGCTATATGGGGAGGCTTAGAAGTATGGCCCATCACCAATTTGCAGAAAGAATAACCTAAGGTCTATTCTTCACAGAGTATCCTCAATTTTTCTCCTACTTTAAAAAAGGTTAGGTTGTCAAACTCTGTAATAAGAAACTAAGGTTAAGATTTTAGTTTTAAACAATCAGACATTAAATTCAATATGTAATAATTTAACAAAATGAATAAGGTTGTTTTGGATACAAAGTAAAATTTTACTTAAAAATATTGGGAAAATCCACTTAGGAAAACTATCATCTCAGGATCATTTCTATAGTTTGTCCTTAGAGCTGTTTCTCTGTGTAGTGCACTGAACTTCTTTGAATGTATATTCAAGGACATCTACCCACTGGAAGAGATCATGCTAGTCTTTGTACAAAACAGTAAAAACCTTTAAGATTTTAAAAAAAGAAAGTCCTTTTAGGAGTTAGAGAGATGTTACATCGGTTGTTCTTTTGGAGGACCAGGGTTCAATTCCCAACACCTACATTGCAGCTCACAATCACCTTTTCCAGACCCAGGGGATCTGAAACCTCCTGCCTTCTGAGGATGCTGGACACACATAGTGCCCAGACATACATAAAGTCAAAACACCATATACATAAAAAAAAAAAATCTAAATTCATCTGTCTAATACTTCCATGATCCCCTAATTTGATTGCCTAATTGGTTTGGATTACAGAGTGACCCCAACCCTAAATATTATTTCATTTATTACATTCACCAGCACCCGCAAACTGATGTTATATATTTTGGATCATTTCATTTTGTTTGTTTGTTTCAGAGGAAAGTGTAAACTAAGCCCCCCACTATCGCATTAGGAAAACTGCAGGGGTCAGCACATCTGGAGTGCAATGGAGAAGTCTCATCTTGGAAAAACCACCTTTGTGATCATGGCATCTCCCTTGTCAGGTAACTGAAAAACTCTTTCTAGGACTGGGAGGTAGGTCAGTGGCAGAGTACATGTGCAAAGTGCTGGATTTGATGAACCCCCCGCCATGGTACTACAAACAAAGCCCAGAATAAGTTATGTCTTCAAAAAATTTCAAACTTAATTAAAAAAACAAACAACCCTAAAGAAGACTCGGATCAGCCCATAAACAACATCCTACTAAGTACTCAGCCAATGAATAAATGTGGACAGTTCCTCAAAGCTATCTTAAGTTTTATTCTTACTCTCTGTCTACTAAGGGGGTGTGCTGAAGCTAAAAGTTCATTTTAGGTTTCTTAAATGAGGATCTGCTTTACTAACTCAAACCTTACCACCAGCTCTACATGTTTAATGTTAATACTTCATTTATTTCACCCACTTTCAAGCTTAAAAACAAACAAACAAACAAACAAACAAACACGGGGGGGGGTTGCTGAGAGTGGGGGGGCCAAGAATAGCATATGGAATGCTATTTATTATGAGTGCATAAGAAATGGAGAGTGAGTCTACACACAGTGTGAGATGATGACCTGTAAGATAATGGAAAGGTGATATGCATAGTGATCCACACTTTTAACCGTATTACTTAGGAGGCAGAGGCAGGCCCATCTTTGTGAGTTTGAAGACAGCTTAGTCTACATAATAAGTTCCAGGACTGCCACAGCTACATTGTGAGACCTTGTTTCAAAAAACCCAGCCAACCAAAATAATAAAAACAAAGAAAATGGTAATGAGGGTGACTGTTAAGTAATACAAACCACATGGACTAGAGGTAAGAAAGACTTCAATAAATACTTTTGAATTACCCATGCCAACACATTGCACATTAAAAAAAAAAAAAGCTTTATTTTGATAACTACGCCTCAAACCAAAAGCTCAATGTAAGCCTACATTCATGCACTTTCTGGAAAGAACTATTATTACTTTCTTGGCTCCAAACACTAGATAGTAACAGTACTAGTAGTAGTAATAATACAAAACAACCAATAGGATAGCGGCCTCTGATTTCTTCTTTGATGTTTTATCATTTACCATGTCCTCTAGCAACTTCTTGAAAACATATCCGAGTTACATTTCTTCAAGTCTATTTACTAGACTTTCATTTCATCTATCACAATTATAACAAGAGTTTCCCACCCAAAGCTTTTTGTTCCCCCATGTTCCTCTCATCTAGTATTTATGATATTATCATACTGGTTTGCTTAAAGGCAGTATCATTTTCATCATTTTGGGTCTCCAACAAGAATTTATAATGGCACACTTTTGTTTGGTGCTTTCTCCTATCTCTAATTTCTACTGCCCACACCTGTGGAATCCAAGTTTTCTGTTTATAATATTTTGTGTTGAAATATTCCTGCTTTGCATTTTCATTCATAATCTTTCTGTACCTCAGCTACCTCCACAGGAAATACTTTCATGCATTTTCAGTAAGATCTAGGCTTACTGAAACAATTTTCACTAGCTATCTTATCATTCTACTATTGTTTCAATGAAGTGAGGACTTATCTTTTAAACCCAGGAAAATATAACTATGTTAAATATGCTAAGTTCTATCTATCCCTATGATTTTGACTTTTGATTTACTCAAAAAATGGTAGGACTGACTTTAAGTTACTTAAACATGTATCAGACACTTTGTTTCATGCTGTACTGGGTAATCATTTTCTTTTCTTCCCAATGTGTTTCCTTAAATACTTAATTGTACTGAGAAAGTATACTTCCTTCCCATCTCTCACCCTTTTCAGAACTAGACATGGTGGGGAAGTACTGTAAATTACTGATTACCTTCTACAATTCAGTTGATACTTAATTGTACTTATTCTAATATATTTTGGGAGAGAAAAACCCATGTATTCTGAGCAGACAATTTAGCAGTCATTTTAGGACTGAAACTGTCTCTATTAGTTACTCTGAATCTATTCAACATATTTTAATTTAGTATTTTATAAACAAGCCATTCATTCACATTTTAATTTAAAAATCCATCTGTTTATGATATATTTCTTTTAATTTGGAAGTAACTTTTTAGCATAATCTAAAATCTCAAATGTTGACAAATGCTGATGTGATAATTCTAATAAACATAAAAATAAGGTTGTATTCAAGAACTCTAATTTGTGCTACTTAGTAAAAACTGCAAATTGAATATGACTTTGGTTAAATAGGAAAAAAACCTGTATATATTACAAAGAAATTAAACTTAAAACTTTAAATGGCTCTGACTTCCACTAGAAAGGTCCTCTCAATTTAAGTAAACTTCAAGTAAATAAAACAGGTAACTCTAGACAGTATTCACAGTATGCTTTTCCCTATTCCCCTCATGTGTGTGTAATCTATGTATGGAAACATCCTAAAGATATGTAGCCCTGAACTTTAACTTAGATGTGACTAGTTGCAGAAAACATTTTCAGATGCCATGTCTGCGAAGTGGCGCACGCCATTAATCCCAGCACTCGGGAGGCAGAGGCAGGCAGATTTCTGAGTTTGAGACCAGCCTGGTCTACAAAGTGAGTTCCAGGACAGCCAGGACTACATAGAGAAACCCTGTCTCGAAAAACCCAAAAAAAAAAAAAAAAAAAATTTTTTTCCCAATGTTTTGTACACTTAAGTGTTTGTATGTATGCATGTGTGTCTATGTATGTATGTGTGTGTGTATGTGTCAAATTTATCCAGAACTAGTTCTCGTGTTCTCTCTCTCTGTCTTTCTGAGACAGGGTTTCTCAATATAGCCTTGCCTATCCTAGAACTCAGAGATCCACCTAACCTCTGCCTCCTGAGTCCTGGGATTAAAGGGGTGCACAACCACTGCCTGGCTTTGAACAAGTTTTAGAAAGTATCATTATACATGAAAGTATGCTTTAAAATTTTTAAGTATTTGAAGAACCACTGTATATCTTTAAAGCGTTGGAGTACTGTTTTACAAATAAGCCTCTGTACAATATGGTCTTTTCAATTGGAATAGTAGCTAAAATATCATAACACATCAAGAAAAGTTATTTTAACTAAATGTGTAGCTAATTGCTCATGAATATGAGTCTACACTTACACAAGCAAATGTCCTCCTCATTTATATTTAGAGGTAGGAGAAAAAAAATGACAAAATATTATTATTTCTTCTCAAACAAGCAAAGACTCCCAAGTCAATGCAAACAGAGTACCTATCTGCCTAGTTGAATTAGAAATTAAATTTATTTAAATGTCCTTAAATATATCTAAGATACAGAGAAACACTCAAACGTTTAAGGCAAATGTTTTAATTGAATTCTTCACCAAAAAGATAGACACATATAAAAATTTTCCAAGAAAAAAAAAAACCCACCAGTTGAATACTAAAATATATTGAAGAACTAAGAATGTATTGCATGCATCAACAATTTACATTAATATTTTTACCATTAATAAGCTTTACAAAAGATGTAATTTTATCTCTTCTGTGGTGTTTATAGAATCCAAATTCTCATAGATCTTGAAAAAAGATAGACCTGATACTATAAATACAAACCTAAAATGTCTTTCCCTTCCAAAGCCTGTCATAGTGACTTTATTTACAAAACACATCACACTACACCCACACAAAATCAATCAAATGACTCACAGTTGTATATCATACATTATAATACAGTATTTAAAAATACTCCCTATGCTAACACAAATAAATCTTCAAAGTGTGAAAACACAAATTTTTGAATACATGTAAAATATGTTATCAATAGTGTATTGTAAAAAGTTAAAAACACAAAGACTACATATTATTTATGAATATATACATATGCAGGAAGAGTATAAAAAGCATGTATACAGAATACAGAGCAATTTCAGAATAGGGTTACCATAGGGAGAATAAAGAATAGACAAAATGAGATAGATACAAAGGAGATTTTACCTCTATCCATGTTAAACATTACAAAACGCTGAAAAAAATTATGCTAATATTGTTAAATCTGATGGTGTTATCATATAATGGAGTCCACTATATTATTCTCTAAACTATTTAATATTGTTAGTATTTCATAATAAAAGTGAAAACATCCACAGATAAGGAAAGATGACTCAATGTTATATCTTCATGTTAACTAATTAGAAATACTAAAACAGATTTCCTTTCCCAAAGTGACAATAAATATTAACAGAAAATGTTGCATAATTACCAATGTGTATATTTATTAAGTACCCATTTATTATTTTTAAATATGCATACAATGAGAAGCAGACTTAAATACTACTTAAAAAAATCCTTCTCCTTGGTCAAAGGATCTAACTTCATACCACAAACAGGCTCTCCTTGCTTTAAAAACATCTCTTTGAATTATTTCTTAATGGTAGTAAGTGAACACTCTGAATTTTCTTTTAAGCCATTTCTTTCCAATGTGACTTAGAACAAAAGGTTTAGTGTAGAGCATACAGAACAGACCTGGCTTACTTTAAAGACCAACAAATACATTGTATTGCAATACAAACAGTGGATCAATTAAAAACCAACATTAAATTACCAAGATAAAAACTGCTTTTCAGTCTAAAACTCTCAAACTTAAGGAAAATATATATTGTTCCTAATTTAATTACCAAACTTTTTTTCTTGTCTGGAAAGTATTCCCATCTTTGTCACATAAATACATCCTGGATCACAGATGAAGTTTTCAAATTAAAGATAAACAACTACTTGCCTGCTGTTTCTGATATGCAGTGTTTGGATTAATCTTTGACTCTAAGAGTAGCGATCCTGAAAGAGTAAAAAAAAAAAGTCTGAAATTACCTTCAGTAGCACACATCTCGTAAGCATTTCATGTCTTCTCACCCGATGAACATCTGAAGCTACAAATGTATTTTAATTCATATTTTCTCTCTAAATATAGGCTACATGGTTAACTTAGACTGTTTCATCCTACCTCCATATGTCCTCAGAAGGAAGGAAATGTGAAATCAATATTCAGACTATGAGGTAACTAAAACCTTTAAGGTCTAATTAACCATTTGAAGACTAAAACTTTTAACAAAAGCTGTTTCACTGAATTTCCTGTCTAACAAAACAAATTACAAGGACCTCAGAGAGACCTACCATACAAATTATATTTATCCTTTTCCTTTGACAAACCCTCCTCCACATAATGTAGAAATAAATGCCTCAATTCCTAAAAAGGGACTGCACTAATACAACATTTGCCCAAAATAATCTAAGATCGCTATTCTTTTATTTCTTGCATGCATTAGCTGCTCCAATTGGGCAGCTCTTGAGTATAGGTAGTAGCTGCTTTATTATGGCTGTCAGTTTTTAATATTAAAATGGTTTCTATGAACTCTGCAATCAACAAATACAACTTTGCAGTCCGCTTTAGTTTTCTAACCTGCTGAGATTGTGGAACTCACTTTTTTCACTCCCTACAATGCCAGCCTTGGAGGGATCAATAAATAAATATGTACGTGCTTGTGTGCTTCCTGGCAACAGTCTGTACTAACTCCAAGAGAAAGTCCGTTTTAGTTTTCCCCAGCACCTGGCGATTGGAACAACTGAAACTTGCTTTTAAGGCAGAGTTTCTCTAACCCTTTTATACTACATAGGTACTACCGACAGCACTGTACCTAAAGCGGCTCAGGAGTGGGTGTCATCTCATGGGCGATATTCCTATTTGGTCTTCTACTGACTTATCACTCATACATTCAAAACCTCAACAACTGAGTAGGGATTGGGGGGGGGGTGAGGGGGTGGGAAGGAGTCAAATCCTCAATAGGGATGGAGGCGGAGAATTGCGAGTTCACGTCTGACAGAGAGTAAACCCAGGCCCAGCAGTTTGTTTTTATCGTAAAGAAGGGCAGGCTCAAGACTAATGCGCTGTCCCTAGTGGCGCTAGTCAGAATACAGTACCGGAGCCCGGCGCTTAACCCTCAGGTTGTGCCGCAACCGATGCACTAGCCCCTACGCCACCGTTCCGATAACCTTACCGTCGGACTCTGCACGAACCAGCAGCGACATCCCTTTGAGCTCCTCTACGTAAGTGGAGGAGACGTGCCCGGTGCCTCGGTCGTCCCATTGCCGGTCTTCGTTAAGGGTATAGACCTTCACTCGCCTCCGTGTATCCGACATGGTGGCTACTGGCCCCACCGTTCCAGCCGCCACCTCTCGCTCACCTCGCCGGTATCCCTCACTCTTGAGAGCCGGTAGTGGCGGTAGCGGCGGCGGTGGCAGCGACTCTGGAGAGGCCCGAGTTTACCATGGCTCCAATGGTTTAGCCGCGAGAAGGGGTGACCAGAGCCACCGAGAGCCCTCCGCTCGTGGTCTCCGCTACCCCTCCCTTCACCGCGGCGCACAACCACCCTCCCTTCCCTTTGCTCCCCAGAGCTCGCTCGCTCTCCCGCTGCCGCCGCCCGCCGCGGTTACTACTACAGATCCGCCATCTTGTAACCCGACTCTCTGCCTTTCTCTTCCTCTTCCAGCAGGTTCGCACGGGCTGCCCTAGCAGGGGCTACGGCGGCCGACGAGTCCAACGCACGGTACCTTTACCTCCGAACACACTTCCGGAGAGTCAGACCTCGGCGATCTCGCGAGGAGTGAGCCGCTGAGGTGAGCCGGCCTAGGAGGGACTTCCTCCTCTTTCGGCCCCGCCTCCTGGCTCGGGAATCTCAGTTGGGCGGTGAAGTCTCGCGAGCTTTTCTACCTACGCCGGGAGGAAGCGTGGTTCGAAGGTTGCCGTGGCGACGGTGTCGCCGAGTTGTTCATCGGGATTTGTAGGGCTGATGTTGGTCATGTGGAAGGTTGTCAACTCCGGACTTGCTCTCAACAGAATAGAGCCAGGCTGAGCAGTCCGAATGCGTGGACGGGACTTGGGTGAAGCCAAGGAAGGGACTGGGGGCGGGGTGGGGGTGTTCGAGTCATTCGTGAAGACGATGGAAGGTTCTTCTCCCACTAAAATCCGTTATAGAATCTGCGAGGCTTCTGCCGGGAAAGTGTCCCGCCGAAGCGTTCTTCCGTTAGCCTGGCAGCACTGACCATTAAAAGGTTCAGAGAAACCGGCGGCAGCGACGAGCGAGGCAAGCACAGGCGTGCAGCCTCACACTCCTCAGTGAGCTCTCGGCCTCCTGTGCCGCAAGGACAGTTCCCAGCGTCAAGTTAACGTCGCTCAGAGCGTGACGCTCGCCCGAAGGCTTCGGCTCCCAGTGTAGTTCAGCCGCCTCTCCGTTCTCTTATATTGTCCCTCAGCTCGGCCAACTCTTGGCTCTAATCTGAAAGGTGAACACGGGGCAGGTGCACTTGTTGATCCCGCGGTGTATTTCGGGAGTTGTAGTCATCACCGTGCTTGTCAAAGTGTGCTTATGATTTGAGGAGGTTAGGCGGCAACTCATGTTTAAAAGGGTGTCTTCTGTACATAGTCGCTTGATTAAAAAGGATTTCAAATTTTGAACTATCATTGTTTTTCTTTAAATGTATGAGGAAACCAAGGAAATTAGCCTGGTCTGTTGTCATTTGCCGGTAACGACTGCACATGGAAATACTTAGGAACATCTCTTTGAGGTCCAGGCCAGCCTATGGTATGTAACAGGATTCTGCCTATGATAAAAGGACTTGAATCACTATACATAAGTCCCTGATAATCTGTGATTGATGTGGACAAAATTTACTTTGAACCAGGGAAAATATTACTTGTTTTGGGATGGCCATAGAAAGCTTTCCACAGTCAGTGTTTTAGCCCAGTGTTAGAGACTACCCAAGGATTATGTCTAAACATCCTTTCCATTGCCCACTCTAAAGGAGAAAAGAACGTTGGCTAGAGCACTGGATAGATCTTGGAAGCCCACTCAGCCTTTAGGACAGAAATTTCAGGTGCCCAGAGCATTCTCTGTAGAATGTTTTGGTCAGGGTCCATCCAGCTCATGCTGTAGTCTGGAAGCATCACTGTGCCATAGCCATACCTTCCCCCAGTCTTTTACAAGGAAACTACAATTCCAAAAGGTTGTAGCCCAAATGAGCCCCTGATGTCCTTGATCTTTACAAGTAGTACCTTTATATGTAAAAAATTAAAATGGCAAAGAACCTCTGCAATTCAAGCTAAGTCTCTTCAGCTCCTGCTTCCTGCTATTCTCCAGAAAACAGTGACTATATCACTCCTCACTATATCCGCTCTCACTCTCACTGTGTGTGAGGTTAGACTGGGGGCAGTTCCTTGGTGTGTGGCCTATATACTTGTACATTTGATTTAATGCTGCTATAATCATCTAAAAATGTTAAATAATTTTTGAACATTGTTTCTTTCCACTAGGTTTTATGGTTTTAGAAATAGTTTACCATATGCAAATGTGTGTGTAAATATACTGTAGTTGTCTTTTGATGATTTAAATGACTGTTTCCCGGACTCAAATCCATCCCAATATCTGTATGATGAAGTCTCTCATATAAAATGGCATATGTTTTGCTTATAACCTATAATGTCCTGCAGAATAATTTGTATTATTTCTGGATTATATTACTATAATACTTTATATGCTTATATTACAATACAAATGCCACATGTTTTTTAAAAAGATTTTCAATGCGTGTGTGTATGTATGTGTGTGGTTACCAGAAGGTTTTGGATGCTCTAGAACTGGAGTTATAGTTGTGAATAGCCAGATGGGTTCTCCGCCAGAACTCTGTAACTGCTAAAACAGCTCATCACTGCCAGAGAGGCTTTTTAAAATGGAGATTTATTCATTTGGTGAAGGGAGGGGCTGTGCTACAACATAGTGTGGAAGTCAGTCCTGGAAATCACAGTCAGGTTGTCAGTCTTGGTGGCAAGCACATTTACCCGTAGAACCCTTTCTCCTGCCTGACACAGATATTTTTGCAGGAGGAAAAAAAATCCGGAACAAAACAAAACAAACAAACAAACAAAAAACAAAAAGAAACCCCTCCCCTAAGCCATATGAGTTTGGTAGAATTTGTGTGTATATAATATGTATGTATCTATGTATATGTGCTGTTACCGCTTTCACTTCTCTGAGGACCTTCTCTGAGAATGATTGTGTGTGTGTGTGTGTGTGTGTGTGTGTGTGTGTGTGTGTGTATTTATAGAAAGGCTTACAGCCTATGGTCTAGCTAGTCCAATGGCTCTCTATGAATGGAAGGTCCAAGAATCTAGTAGTTTAGTCTATGAGGCTGTATGTCTCTATGTCTCTGCTGGTCTTCAGTATATGGCAGAATCCTGAAGAAGTAGGCTCCAGTGAAGGAATGGACTTGCCAGTGAGAACAAGAGTAGGAACAAGCAGGCAAAGAGAGGAAACTTTCTTCTTCCATGTCCTTTACCTAGGCTGCCAGCAGAAGGTGAGGCCCAAATTAAAGGTGATCTTCCCACTTCAAATGATTTCATTAAGGAAAAAAAAGTCCCTGTACCCAGGTTACTGTCTTAGTTGGAGTTTTATTGCTGTGAAGAAACACCATGACTACAACAATTCTTGGGGAAAACATTCATTGGGGCTGGCTTACAGATTAGAAGTTCAGTCTGTTATCAGCATGGCAGAAGCCTGGCAGCACACAAGTATACATGGTGCTGGAAAGGTAGCTGAGTGTTCTACATTTTGGTTCACAGGCAGTAGGGAGAGAGAATGTGCCACTGGGCCTAGCTTGGGCTTCTGAAACTCCAAAGCCCAACCCCAAGGCCATACCTATTCCAACAAAGGCACAAGTCCTACTATTTTCAAATAGTGCCACTTCCTGTTAGCCTATAGTGGCCATTTTCATTCAAAGCACCACAGTTTTAGTTGCTTGGGTTTTAGTTAATTCCAGATGTAGTCAACTGACAACCAAGAATGGCCATCACAGGTTGTATACGAAGGCAAGAAAACAAGCAGTAAGATTGGTTTTGCTGAATAGTTTTAGTTTCTGACACAATGTAGCCTCTTTTTGCTGACAATAACCATGTTGCCTGTGCAAAATTTCAGGCACCTGAAAAATATGGAGGAAATAATTAGAGAACTGCAATTGAGGTATTTAGGATATATCAGAGACTAAATCTAGGTCCCAAGTGATAGACTTGAGCTTTTTTCTTGCAATTTTAAGGGTAGGTGTAGGATTTGAGGTTCATGGAGCTCTATTTAAAGATATCTGAATGCTCAGCCTAGTCACGCCTATGTAACCAAGGCTCTTGTTGGGAAAGCCTTAAAATGTGGTTGAGAGCCTCTTAGTGATTTGGGGATTGTAGACTTTTGGACCCTCAGACCTTGTAGATGCAGCTCATAAATCCTCATAAAAGCAAGCACTTTCTTTCCTGTCAAAAGTCCTTTACTACTTGCTTATTTTCTCTTCTAGCTCTGAAACCATGGTAACTAGGTTTAAATCTATGGGAACTGCTGGGAAGATTATACACCAAAGGAACTAAAATCAGCTAGAATGTTGGGAAGTCAGATTACACCTGGTATTAGATTTTCAGTGTCCAGTTAAGAGGCTTCATAGACTTCATTGACTTGTACTCTTTGGGAGCAGGTATTTAACCATAAAGTAGACTACAGGCATAGGACAAAGTCATTGCAGGCTTAGTTAGCTCTTCAAGGCCTGGAAAGGTTTTGCTGAGAAAAGTGGAAATGAGTTCTCCACATAGCAGCTTGGACTCCTGAAGAAGACACCTCGTTCCTCTGATGTGCTTACTTGTGAATCCTACTTGTTTTGTTAAGTGGTTTAGGTGGTCGTCTCAAAGTGTTTTTGTTTTTCTCTGATATACCTTTTAATTTCATAACTACCAGAAGTGTTGAATAATAGTAGTGCTTGCTTTGTTCCTGACTTTGACAGCCATGCCTTTAGTGTTATGTTTCTAATACTTAAAAGATTTATTTATGTATGTATATAATCACGTGCATTCAGGATTCTGCTGAGGACAGAAGAGGTTGTCGTATCCTTTGGAACTGTAGTTTACTGGTAGTTAATATAAGCTACCACTGTGAGCCACCATGTGGGTGCTGGGAACACAGTCCTAACTGCTGAGCTGTCTCTCCAGCCCATTTCTAATTTTTGACTGATATTTGTCAAATTATGGACATTGTATACATTGAATTTTATAAGTTACTTCTCTGGGAACTGGTGATATGTTTTCCCCTCAATATTTTTGTTGTTTTATATTTTTATGCTAATTACCTACATATTTTATGCTGTGTGTTTTTTAGTATCACTTTCTAGTTTATGAATTCTTGAGAATTATAGTAATTTTATAGGCACAATTTAAAAATATTAGTAGGCAACTGCTAATGTAGTCTTCGTGAAACATGTTTTTCAGTACTCTTAGCACATGTAGAATAAAGTTCAGTCTTAATTATAAACTGATTTATTGTATATTCTCTTATCTTCATCTGCTTATGAAACAACTACTACTCAACAGTCTGCCTCTCTCCTGCCATCATTCCTTAAAGCCAGGCTTACTTAGTGACCTCTCTATAGTAAGAAGAAATTCAAATTTCACTGCTTAGAAAGTTACACTTTTTTCTCCCCAGTAAATAGCTTGTTTTCGCTACCCAGCTTGTTTTTTTTTTTTGGAAAGATTAGGTTGTACTATGTTACCTAGACAAGTGTGGAGAGCTGCACAGTGCTGTGCCTTTAAGAGGGGGGCTGGCTTCCGCTTTCTGCTAGCCCGATAGCAAGTACTCTCAGGGACACAAGTCCTCAATTGGCTAAGGCTGATCATATGTGGACCTATCTGCTGGGATTGGTTGGCCTAGGACTGTTTAGCCTATGGGCTGGCTTTTCCCATGTTCTATTAGTGAGAGTCAGTTGGTCAGGGGCAGTTAGAGTCAGAGGCTGTTAGTGAGGGCCAGGGAGTCAGGGTGAGGCAGACAGGGTGAGTTAGGTAGAGTTAGGTTAGAGTTAGGCAGGGTCAGTTAGAGTTAGTCAGAGTAAGGGAGTCAGAGTTAGCCAGGGGGATTTAGGGTAGACTAGTCAGAAGAAATATATTCAAAGGTTTCCTGAATAAACTGTTAAAGGAAGAGCTTGGGGGTCATGTCCTTCTTGCTGGGCGAGAGGCGCACGACAGACAGGGTTAAATATCTGGTTTAAGAGATTCTTCTGCTTTAATCTCCTAAGGAGCTTGGGTTTTGCAGGTGCCTGCCACTATGATCAACTCTTATCACTATAAAATGACTTTGTGTATCAATGTGCAGACACAATTAAACTTCAGGGATCATTCATTTGGAGATAGAGTCTCTTCACTGGCTTGGAATTTGGCCAGTGAGCCCCAACATTCCACCTGTCTTCATCTCCCTGGTATTGGGATTACCAGTTCAAGCCTTCATGTTTGAATTTTTTTAATGTGTGTTCTGGGGATTGAACTGTTATGCCCATAATAAAAATACATGGTTATTCATTTAGTATGTATGTGTGTATATATCTATATATCTATATATCTATATATCTATATCTATATCTATCTATCTATCTATCTATCTATCTATCTATCTATCTATCTATCTATCTATCTATATGCCATGACATACATGTGGAGGTCAGGACTTGTGTGAGTTAATACTCTCCTTGTACTATGTACTAGATTAAAGTCAGGCTTGACGGCAAGTGCCTTTACCCACAGAAGCATCTGGCTGGCCCAACTTTTTTTTTTGAAAAATTTTTTCTTTTAATATTATTGTGCATGTTTACACTTTCTTGACAGTATGTATGAGGTCAGAGGACAACTTGGGGGAAATCAGTTCTTTCCTTCTATTACATGGTCCTAGATTGTTAAGACTTGGTGGCAAGTATCTGTATCTGCTGAGCCATCTTATTAGCCCCTACCATGACTTTAAAAAACACCAGAGCCATGATGCATATAAGCAACTCTCAACATTTGGGAGTTAGAGGCAGAAAGATAGCTTCAAGTTAGGTCAGCCTGTTTTACAGTAAACTCCAGGGAAGTTAGGGTTACAAGAACTCTTAGCTAGAGTGCCTATCAACTTAATTAGTAACTATATTAAACATTAAGTTTCCAAGGAAACAAAGAACAACATACTGTAGCACTGTGCTCATAAAAGGCTCTTTTTAATTTTTTAAAAATTTTTGTTTGGGGTGTGGATGTGTGTTATGTTTTGCCAAGGCCTCTTAATATTTTCCAACTGAAAAGAGTCACAAGATTCACCATTGGGGTGGAAATTTCTTTTGGGGTATCTTAATGTCTGTTGCCCACTGTTCCCATACACAGACCCAATAAATTCACTTGATGAACTTGACTTGGATCGATTACTTTGGTTCATAGATATCCTCTCTCTGGGGAGGATAGATCTCAAGAGGTCATAAAAAAACCTGCTTTCTGGGGGCTGGTGAGATGGCTCAGCGGGTAAGAGCACCCGACTGCTCTTCTGAAGGTGATGAGTTCAGATCCCAGCAACCACATGGTGGCTCACAACCATCCAATCTAACTCCCTCTTCTGGAGTGTCTGAAGACAGCTACAGTGTACTTATGTATAATAAATAAAATAAATCTTAAAAAAAAAAAAAAGCTTTAAAAAAAAAACTGCTTTCTATAACTTTCACTCTTATTTTGCTAGTTTTCCACTGATATCAGATCTATTATTTTTACAACCTAAAAGTTAGCAGGCTAAAGTTAGCAATGTAACTGCTTCCTCCTCTTTCAACTTTATATTCTACTTCCCTGTGAGATAATCAAGTAGAACTGTTTTAGTGTGACACGCCTCCCTGCCTCCGTCAACCAGCAAGAAAGTCACGCCACCACCGGGATCTTCTCAGTCAGCTTTATTCTGGAGCACCTTGCTTGTTGATTCCCGGGACCCAGGACAGCAGCAGAGCTGCTGCTTTTATACTCTCCCAGGGAAGGGGGAGGGGTGTCATAGTGGTTGCTGATTGGTGCACCAAGCCACACCCATTAGCATATTGCCCATTCATTGGTGTCACAAGCCACACCTCATTAGCATATTGCCCGTTCGGGAGGGGCTATTGCTTGAGGAGGGCCTGAAGAGGGAGCCCGGGTTCAACTGCCATTCCTGAGCAACTGCCATTCCAGAGCAACTGCCATTCTGGAGCAACTGCCATTCCTGAGCAACTGTCATTCCGGAGCAACTGCCATTCCGGAGCAACTGCCGCTCCCTACATTTTAGTGGCCGGGCGTGGTGGCACACGCCTTTAATCCCAGCACTCGGGAGGCAGAGGCAGGCGGATTTCTGAGTTCGAGGCCAGCCTGGTCTACAAAGTGAGTTCCTGGACAGCCAGGGCTATACAGAGAAACCCTGTCTCAAAAAAAAAAAAAAAAAAAAAAAACCAAAAAACAAAACAAAACTGTTTTAGTTGACTTCTAAGACTTGCATATCAAGCATTAAGCAATAAAATGCCCCTACAGACTTGCCTATAGGCTAATCAGATAGAAGCATTCTCTCATTAGTACCACCCCTGGACAGGTGATCCTGGATGTTATAAGAAAATAAGCTGAGGAATGCATGGGGAGCAAGCCACTAAACAAGTCCTTTCCTCCTGAAGGTGATTTTGTTCATCATGAATTATATAGGACCGATCAATCCAACCCCTTACCCAAATGTCTTTCTAATTTAAAGCATCTGCCACTACATCATGTGTTACATACTTGTTTACTAAGCATGTTAGAACTTTTAGCTTTGCTTGCTGACATCACTGCACATGTCATAGTGCTCAGTCCATAGTAAATGTTAAATGAATGAATTCAGTTTTGGCTAAGTAAGCTGAATGAGACAGCTGCTGATGTTCATGCTTCTTAGATCTAGAAATTTAAGATATTTAGGAAGGGAAGGAAAATAGTCAAATAAAACCCATAGTTTGATCGAGGAAGATGGCTTGGCAGAAAGGTGCTTGTTGTAAGTTTGATGACCTGAATTTGTTTCTTGGAACCCACAAAGTGAAAGGAGAAAACCAACTCTTACAAGTTGTACTGATTCCCACCCATGCAGAGTAGTTTCTAAGTACACAAAAAATAAATGTAAAAAAATGAACTTTTTTATAAGATTTATAAAAGGAACACAGTCTAAATTATGTGGTATTTACTTTTGTGGACTATTAGCATGTTTTAAATTACAGCAATGAGCTGGATATGGTGGCTCACTCCTTTGAGTGATGTGGTGTCAGACAGGTAGATTTCAGTTCCAGGCCTGCCTGGTGCAATGAGTTCTAGGGACCCTGTCTCAGAAAAAAAAAAAAAAAAAAGGCAATGGATTTGATAGTTTTCAGTTATTTCTAGACATTACATCAATAATCTTTATACTGACTGATTGACTGATTCCTCCCATTCTTACACCAAAAATATTCACACACTGCCAATTACATAATATGAAGAATGACCTAGTTCTGTCTGATGAGTGTGTAATTTTTATATTAGGTAATTAAAAAAACTAAGTTACTCTAGCAAGAATTCCATTTATAGGATTCATTTCACTGTATTTATGATCTTGTGACCAATTTGAAAGATGGATCATTAGCAACTGAATCAAATCAGGTCCCCCCAATTAAATGTGTGGCTTTGAAGAACTAGGTCTGGCTTTCAAAATGCCAACTTCTAGTGTATAAAATAGTTGTAGGCAAGCACAGTTGTTGAACCAATGAGAGTGGCCATTACTATATATGTGAAAAATATATGTGAATTTTTGATTTGGGATTTATTTATAAGATATTAAATATGTACTTGTTCAAGCCAAAGATTTTTTTTTTTTTTTTGGTTTTTCAAGGCAGGGTTTCTCTGTGTAGTCCTGGCTATCCTGGCACTCACTCTATAGACCAGGCTAGCCTCGAACTCAGAAATTCACCTGCCTCTGCCTCCCAAGTGCTGGGATTAAAGGCGTGTGCCACCACACCTGGCAAGCCAAATATTTCTAAGGTATGTTTATACTTAAGTCAGTAAACATTCTGTGTAAAACATCATATTAGACAATATTGATACATGTTCTGAAAT
Organism: Mus minutoides; assembly: GCA_902729485.2. Classification (NCBI taxonomy): domain Eukaryota; kingdom Metazoa; phylum Chordata; class Mammalia; order Rodentia; family Muridae; genus Mus; species Mus minutoides. The sequence goes on along the minus strand of LR750928.1, from coordinate 161,506 downwards.
AGTGAAGTAACTGAAAATGAACAATTATTTCTATAATATTATTTAGTAGTAGTGACCACCATAATCCTTAATTTAAGGGACAGTAACCTTTAGTGATAGGATTTTTAAATTTTAATTTGGTTTTCTTAAATTTGCTCTTAATTTTCAAAGGCATCAAAAGTATGCCAACTTCTAGTATATAAAATAGTTGTAGGCAAGCACAGTTGTTGAACCAATGAGTGTGGCCATTACTAAATATGAAGAGAAGGAAGGTATAAAAAAAGATCCTTAGGAAGGCATAAATGATCTATTATTTTTCAACAGTTCACAATTATAGGAACAGAAAGGTAATCTTTTTTTTTTTTTTTTTTGGTTTTTCGAGATAGGGTTTTTCTGTGTAGCTTTGGCTGTCCTGGAACTCACTTTGTAGACCAGGCTGGCTCTGCCTCCCGAGTGCTGGGATTAAAGGCGTGTGCCACCATGCCCGGCTTAAAAAGGTAATCTTTCCTAAGATATAAAAATAGCTTACTTTTAATAATAAATATTGATTTAATCCAAATAAGAATAAGCAAATATAGGTTACTCCTGAAATAAAAAAGGCACATGAAATAATCATTTTAATACAAATAATTATATTCAAATTTACATAAATCTACACAGTAAGCAGGACTATTAAAATTTACTCCACAGAATATCGCCATTGAATACTATTTCAAAAAGGAGTCAAGGGTTAGAGTTAGATGATGACTGTGAAACAGGCTCTCCCATTACAATGCTGCTTCTATCATTTAGAGTTTTGAGAACAGTTGTAGCTGGAGACTGAAGTACTTTACGAGAAAGCCTCATTCTTCCATCAGCTGGATCACGGCCAAAGTATTTGACCTATGTTAAAGAAACAGATTAAAGTTGACATGTAACTTCAAAGATTTAAATTTACGTTGTCCAAATAAGGCAGTAATTAATACTTGTATGTGTCTAATAAACAGCTTAGTTCTATGTAGAGATACACTCAATAAATATAATCTGGTTAAGTAGCTGTTATAAAAAATAAAAAGAATCAATGTGTATTTCCCTATGCTTGTTATCTTAACACTTGTTGGCAGGAGGCTTGCTGAATTTGAGGAAAGCCTGAGCTACCAAACAATGGCTCACTAGGTTACAGGAAGATCTTATTTAAAGAAAACCCAAAGTCAATTAACTAACCAGCAAAAATTTAGAGTCTTCTGGTAAACTAGCTGTGCCTTTTAATGGTCTCTAGATCTCTATACTGTAAGACAAAAGTTACAGTTATGATTTATATAAGGGCATTCTAAACCCAGTTCTACAAATCCTGTAGGGTGCTTACATACTCAGACTTTCTCTCCAACTCAGGGACCATTACAGTAGAGTATATTTTTCCATGGAAAAGGAAAACAAGGGTGAAACGCAGCAGGTGTAAAAAACAAACATTATGTGGATGGATGCTGTATTGGGTCTCATCTTTCCCCAAAGCTGCTTAAACAATTAGGAGTACAGATTGGGAATAAACTCGTGGCCTTAGTTACTCAGGTATAACCAGAACAGAATGTGGTGCACCCAACACACCAGATTATGAACAACTTCTATTCACTGATAGAGGACAAGGTCAATTTTATTATCAGAATTCTAGGCCCCAGCAACATTACTCTTAGGTAAGTTCAAAAACATGTCAAGTACAAAGGCTCACCCACTGAAACTTGACATGACTTTCAACCATGTTATCAAGTCTATCACCAAATAGTAGTCTGCGTCTCTCTCTCTCTCTCTGTGTGTGTCTCTCTCTCTCCTTTCTTTTATTTTAGTGATCTCCTTGAGGGAAAGAGTCTTAATTTAAATCCTTACTTAGAAAGTCTAGTTAAGGCACCCTAGCTTATAAAAGTACTGTGCAGAGATACAAGTTAAAAGTGTTTTTTCTACTCTTTCAAAAAGACTAATTGGAACTTGAAGCACAATTTACACCTTTAAAGATAATATATAGGTACCTGAATTTCTTGGCCAACCTCTAGTCCTAGGGCAGTGGGATGTTTAATCTGAAAAAAAGGTTAATACATTAGTTATATATAATTAATAACCACAGAAGTAAACATCTTTCCCTAAGTGAATAGCTGTATTTGTTTTTCTGCAAAATCAAAATATCAAAGTAGTCAGAAGAAAATGAAAGCTACACAAAACTCTTTGTAGATAAGTATTGTTACTGCTTCAATGTCTAGCCTTTCAAATATCTACTTAGTGTGCATTGATAAACATGGACTAGGGAAGCAGCTCACTCAATGATAAGAATGAAGAACTGAAACATTATAAGTGAGGAGAAGAATCTAAGTGAAAGCCTATGTGTATTCCGTATACAGAAACTATTAATGGGCAAAATACACAATTCTCAACAATTTGGTTGATTTTAATATTAATTGTTTTTAACAATTAGAAATAGTGAGATCTGGGCTGGAGAGATAGCTGAGAAGATGAGAACACTTGTTACACAAAAATGAGTTCAGATCCCCAGCATCTATAAAAAGTTAGGGACAGTTATGCATGTGCCTGTGACACCAGTGCTGTGGGGAATGAGGACAGACAAGATCTTTGGAGCTTGCTAGCCACCAGACTAGATGAGAAATGGCAAACTGCAGGTTATGAGAGATCAAGTTTCCAGGGAATAAAGTAGGGAGTCCCAGAGGAGGATACTCGATACCTTCTTCTGATCTCCATGCACACGTGCATGTACTCACTCAGAGCACATACACCACACACACAAATTAATTAGACTTTACCTTTCTTTGGTCAAGTTGTGAATTATGAAGCAGCACTGCAGTCATGTTTGGATACAGTTTTACCATCACTCCAGTGTCTCTATAAAAAGATAGCAACTTGGTTAAAACAGTAGCATGTGTACCAACAAATAGAATCTATGGTCTTAAAGAAGAGTATCAAACAAATCCTAGACCATATTCTCAGATATATTTTTCTTTTTTTTTTTTTTTATTTTCTGGTGATAGGGTCTCTCTCTCTCTAGTCCTTGAAATCACTCTGTAGAACAGGCTGGCCTCAAACTCAAAGAAATCCACCTGCCTCTGCCTTCTAAGTGCTGGGACTAAAGGCATGTGCCATCATGCATGGCTTCTACAATATATTCTCGTGATTATAAAATTTATGACTATGCAACAAATATATTTTTCTCATCCCTCTCTCCCTCTGTCTTTTAGTCTCTGTCCCTCCTTTTCCTGTCTTCATAGTTCTTGGGATTGAACCCAAGACTTCATACATAAGACCTCAAATAAGCTACATATCCTGAGCCCAAATCCTTATTTTGCAATAGAAAATTATGCTCTATAGTTATGAATCATTTGTGAAACAAATGACCAAGAAGGATAGAGAAAAAGAGAAACGTGTTTCTCTTCAAAATTTATGAAATTTTATTATTTTAGATTTATATGTGTGAATGTTTTGCATGTGTGTGTGTGTGTGTGTGTGTGTGTGTGTGTGTGTATTTGCATGTCTGTGTACCTAGAGTGTGCCCAGTGCCTGTGGAGGTCAGAGAAGATGTTGGATACCCTGGACCCGCAGCTGTGTACAGCTGGCTGGCTGCTCCCTTTCTTTTTCCTCTAGTCTGAGAGCAACCAGCCCTGCTGCTTATTTTTCACCTGTGATGTTAATAGATTGCCCCGTTCCCATTCCACGCCTCCTCACCCCGATATGGATTCTGATGTAATTTCAGCTGGTAAAAATACTTTGAGGTTGAAATGGACTTGAAAATATGTATTAATTATCAATATCTGTAGAAACAATAATATTGAAAAGGGAATAATATCTGTATGTTTTAGGCTGTTTTCAGAGAAAATTAAATTGGCAGAATATGTGCTGTGAAAATAAAATATGGTAGAAACTTTGGTTTAAGGAAAAAATTCTGGCAGAAGAATCTATTATTATAGAACCTGGTTACTGAAAACATACATAATGGCATAGAAAAAAAAATTAGTTTAAAAAAAAAAAGGATTGCATGAGGTTAGGGATGTAGCTTCAATTGGTGTAGTACCCATTCACGCAAGGCCCAGAGTGTGATTCTCAGCACTACATAAACAAGTCAAGGTGGAAGAAGCCGAACGGTCAGAAGTCCAGTCAGTTGGAGAGATGTGGCTCAGCAGTTAAAAGAGTATTGCTGCTTTCCTAGAGGACCTGGGTTTGAGTCTCAGCACCCACGGGGCTACTCACTTCGGTCTGTAACTCTAGTTCAAAGGACTCTGATGCCCTCTTTAGGCCTTTGCAGATCACTCTCTCTCTCTCTCTCTCTCTCTCTCTCTCTCTCTCTCTCTCACACACACACACACACACACACACACACACACACCCTGCAAGAAATACATGTAAGCAAAATCCCCATATATATAAAACAAATATTAAGCACAACAAAACACAAAAAGGTGTGGGCTAGAGGCACAGTTCAGTGGCTAAGTGAACTTCCTGGTCTTCCAGAGAACTTAGGTTTAAATTCTTAGCACCTGCCTGGTGGCTCACAACCATCTAACGCCAGTCCCAGGGAATTTAACACCCTCTTCCCTCTTCAGGCACTGCATGGTGAGTAGACATACATGCAGGCAAAACATCCATACACTTAATAAAGAGGCCATCGGTCTTGTGAAGATCATATGCCCCAGTACAGGGGAATGCCAGGGCCAGGAAGCAGGAGTGGGTGGGTTGGGGAGCAGGGCGGGGGGAGGGTATAGAGGACTTTCGGGGTTAGCATTTGAAATGTAAATGAAGAAAATAATAATAATAAAAAAGAATAAAGAGCAAAAATAGTTCAGAGTCATTCTCAGCTACATAATGACTTTTAATCCAGTCTGTGCTAGAGACCTTGAGACCTTGATATATACACCCCCCCCCTTACTGGCATATATCTAAATATAAAGTGAATCTTGGCTTGCAGTAAAAGTCTTTTAAAAGTGAGCCCATTGTTTACTTCTAATTACCTGATTTCAGTTATTGTCGCGGTATAAACTGCTCCAAATTCTAGTTGTTGCTCTTGCTGTAAAGTGTAAAATAAACCATTAGACTAATAAAGATAACAGGAAAAATAGGGGAAAACTATCATGAGATATAAACTTACATCATCTCTGCAAATTTCTGTAATGAAATCTCTTGCTTCATGCATTGCAGTAGGTGTTGGTGCAAATATGGAGAAGGTTTCTTCATCAACCTGACTAATTGTTACACCTTTAGAATAAACAGCATCATAGTGAGAAGTGGGCGGGACAAAAAAGAGGTAACTTAATACATTAAAATTAACAATCTCATTGCCAAAGGTGACTAATATAAAAAGCAAATAAGAGACTAGAGGAGGGACCTCAAAGCAACTGGATTGGGTTCTTTGTATGCTTAATGTTAGTTCCTTAGTGAAGGGAATCATTCATCATGAAGCATACACCGCTCTGCTGCCAGGTACCTGGCATTTTACTAGGCTCTGTGGATGTAACAGTAAACCATGTCCTAACATATTTTTAAGGCCAATTTTTAGGGCTTTTGTTTTGCTCTTCAATTATGACTAGAAATTACACCAGAATACTTTCATTATCTTGCTTTATCACTTCCACCCTTTAGAATGAATAGGTTAGTTTCTCACTCTTTTTTTTTTTTTTTTTGGTTTTTCGAGACAGGGTTTCTCTGTGTAGCCCTGGCTGTCCTGGAACTCACTTTGTAGACCAGGCTGGCCTCGAACTCAGAAATCCGCCTGTCTCTGCCTCCCGAGTGCTGGGATTAAAGGCGTGCGCCACCACGCCCAGCTTAGTTTCTCACTCTTAACACTGGTTAAAGCTACTCTGCTTCTTGTCCTTTACAAGCCCAAAATGAGTATTAGGCCATCTAAAACATTGCATCTAGAAGAAACAAAACATAACTATTTCTGGATATATTCTTTGTTGTTTCGTTTTGAATTTTTTGAGACAGTCTTCAATAAATGTAGCCTTGACTGTCTTTCAACTCTGGCTAGCCTTGAACTCATAGAGATCCACTTGTCTCTGGCCCTGAACGCAGAATTAAAGGTGTACACCACCACACCTGGCCTCCGTGTATATATATTCTTTAAACAAAAGATCCTGCATGAAACCAAGTCAGGCAGCAGAAGTAAGAAAGTGTAATAATCCTTTCAAGTGAAAAACTAAAACTTATTCGGGAATTTCCAATTTTAAATGTGAAAGGAATAGGATGAATTTTTGTCATCTTTTCTCTTTCATCTGAAGCAGGGTCTTGCTATGTTTGTCCTCCATGCTGCCATCAATATATCTGGATCACAGGCATATCCCAAAACATGCTGCTTTGTCCTTTTTGAATATTGTTGAGGATTTAGACTTAGGGACTTACAAAATGGTCCCACAGAAAACGTTACACTTTTCTTCTGGTCTTTCTTTTATCTCTCACATACTATTTCTGGAATAGCACAGTAGAGATAAATAGCAAACTTACATGGTTTGGATTTAATAATACCCTCAAACTAGAGATAACTCTTACCTGTCTCAGCCTGGAGTTTTTTTAAGTGATATCCACCAGGCCCAACGAATTTTGCTCGTTTTGATAATGGAACCTTTACTGTTTCTGAAATGCAGTGCAGACAAATATGTTAAAAAAGGGCAAAGATCAGGACCAAGAAGTGGGAATGGATGGGCAGGGGAACAGGGCGGGGGGGGGGTAACTTTCGGGATAACATTTGAAATGTAAATTAAGAAAATATCTAATAAAAACTAATTGATAAAAAAAAAGGCAAAGATATATGAACCTAAACATATGTACAAATCTTTCATTAAGAACTAGGAGAAATTTGTTTGACTAATATTAATGAAAAAATATACAAGAGTATGTTCTTGGGCTAGAGAGATGGTTCAGTGGTTAAGAGCACTGATGGCTCTTCCAAAGGTCATGAGTTCAAATCCCAGCAACCACATAGTGGCTCACAGCCATCTGTAATGAGATCTGATGCCCTTTTCTGGTGTGTCTAAAGACAGTTACAGTTTACTTATATATAATAAATAAATCTTAAAAAAAGAAAAAGAATGTTCTTAAATTTAAAGTTTGTTTTTCTTTCTTTTTTTGTTTTTTTCGAGACAGGGTTTCTCTGTGTAGTCCTGGCTGTCCTAGAACTCACTTTGTAGACAAGGCTGGCCTCAAACTCAGAAATCCGCCTGTCTCTGCCTCCCGAGTGCTGGGATTAAAGGAGTGCGCCACTATGCCTGGCTTGGAAAGAATATTTAGAAATCTTTTCTCTAGGGCTGGGAAGATAGCTAAAGTCAGAAAAGGCATGTGCTTCTAAGCCTAATAACCCAAGGTCAATCCCAGAACTCATGGTGGAGGGATATAATCAATTCCCACAAGGTGGACTCTGGACATACAATATGGCACATGCATGCCGCACCTACATATACACACAAATAAACGAATAATTATAAAAGAATTTTTTTCTTTGAAAATATTTATCAATAATGAAATGAAATAGGCTTATTTTGATAGGAGAAAGCTGTTTTAAAATAGTAGTAAATCTTTAAATATTAATACTATCAAACTATCGGTAATAATTTTAATATCTTACCTATGACTGGTCCATTTTCTTTTCTTGATGCTCGAGGTTTTGCAATCGTTTTGTTCATTATCTGCAGTATCTCCTTCTTTGCCACTGAGGAAAAAGCAACACAATAAACATGTAACTCCTCGTAAGTGTGGTAGGCAATGGTTTCTCTGCTGTACAGTCCAGACTCTAGCTCACTAATGAAAGTTCTTTATATTCCAATTATCTTAAAAAGTTACTTCTATTTCTCACTTACTTTTCCAGACTAACTCAGAAAAGTTGCTTACTTGGTAAATATTAAAATTTCACTATTCTTTCATTTGAGTAGTCAATGTGATCAATAATTAATACTTGATCATGTTAAGTTACATTGCTGCAACTCTTCTAGTTTTAATGGTGCTGAGGAGCAAACCTAATTCTTTATACATCATAGGTCAATATCAGTCAGCTACACTGGATTTTGAAAGCACTATTGAATAGTAAGCTTAGTGGGAATTGTAGGTAGCATTAACAGACAGAAACAAGAGAGGAACAAGGCACACTGACTTACCTGACGCTTGTTGGATGGCTTCCATTATAATTTTAATTGGTACTCCAGGTAACTTAATATCAGCCTAATATAGAACAGCCAAAAGTAAATAGTGGCTCATGCCATTATTTAGATATTTAAAACATGAAACAGGATGGTTTTCAAAAATACCTGTAATGCAGTTATTCCTTTATTTGTACCGGCTATTTTGAAATCCATATCACCATTATAATCTTCAATTCCCTTCAACAATTTAAGAAATTACAGTAAAGTTTTAAACAAAACAAAATTCACCCATAGTCACTGTAGAAGAATTTCAAATTCTAGCTCTGGCAGTAAGCTGTATCCTCTAAGGTTAAAAGCAAAGGGCCACCTCTGCTGCTTGATCGCTGTTCAATCGCACAAAGCTTGTCACTGCAAATACCACTTTGTTTAGCTCATGACTGTTTCTAAAAATACATAAAAAATTAATTTAGAATTAACCTTAATGGACCCATTCTGGATAAGTATATAACAATACATATCCTTTAATCCAAGGCAAACAGAGGAAATAAACACTACTCTCTATTCCTGAAATGAAGTGGTTCTCAACCTTCCAAATGCTGTAAGCCTTTATTTAATACAGTTAGGACCTTATATTGTGGTGATCCCCAACCATAAAATCATTTCATTGCTACCTTATTACTGTAATTTTGTTACTATTATGAATCATAATGTAAATATTTGTGTTTTCTGATGGTCTTGTGACTTCTGATGGTCTATAAAAGGAATGATTAACCACCTCAAAGGGATTGTGACATACAGATTGAGAACCACTGTTCTAGGCTGAGGCTTCTATATGTGTTTATTATAATAATTATTATTACTATTATTTTAATTTTTTTTATTTTTTGAGACAGGGTCTCCTCACATGACTCAGGTTGGCCTGGGACTTGCTATGTTGTCTTAAGTTAGACTAGGACTAGTCATCTTTCTGCCTCAGCCAATGAAGGTATGTGCGTGGTCTAAGCATGTACTTTTAGATATACTTGTAAATATTTTAAACTGGGAATATACTTGCCAGAATATCTGTTAGCAAACGATAGTCTTCTATTTCCCCTTTCTCTGGATTGTTTTTGGTAACCAATCCCACTGCTACACCTGCAACAGCAGATGAAATTGGGACCCCTATAAATAATAACAATAAAAAAAGGTTTGTATATTATGTATGTAATAGCATAAACAGTCTGAAATTCTGTTGACTTTATTTTAATATAAAAAGATGGTATTCTCTAAATAACTAAATTGAATTGAAAAGGCCCTATCTCCGTTCATTTTGATCCTTTAATAATGTAAATATCTACCGTAAATAATAAATAAAAACAATACCTGTAAAGCAACAGGTAATTATCTATACTTGGCAAAAACCCAAGGGAGCAGACTTTTATCTATGCTCTGCTATTTTGCTTTTGGTTCCTTCTAACTCTATACTTGTTAAATTTTCTAAGTCTGAACCTTTCAGTTCACCTCCCCATAGCCACCTTCTAGGAAATTTTTGTATACAACTATGAATGTAATCATAATCTTTAAATTCTTATTTCTGAGAAACATGTTATGATATCTTGCCCTTTTTAATTCAGAACAAACCTACAGCACACTAATCCAAATATATGTAATAAATAAATAAACATTAAAAAGTATGTATCGCTGGGAAGTGGTGGCGCATGCCTTTAATCCCAGCACTTGGGAGGCAGAGGCAGGCAGATTTCTGAGTTCAAGGCCAGCCTGGTCTACAAAGTGAGTTCCAGGACAGCCAGGGCTACACAGAGAAACCCTGTCTCGAAAAACCAAAAAAAAAAAAAAAAAAAAAAAGTATCTATCTTTCCTTTGTTATTTTGAGATAAGATTTTACTATATAGCTTGGTATTGGGTTGTCTCAAACTCACATTCTTCTTGCCTTAGCCTCTCAAAGTGCTATGGTCACAGGTATGTACTATGTACTTCTATGTATGGCTACAAACCAATTTAAACAAAGACAGGATCTCTTTGTGTAGTCCTGGCTGGCCTTGAACTCACAGAGATGTGTCTGCCTCTGCATGCGGATGCCATAGGGCAATGGATTCCCTGGAAGTAGTTACAGATGGTTATAAACCACCATATGGGTTTTGGGACCAAATCCAGGTCTTCTGAATGAGCACCAGTGAGCCATCTCACCAGCTCCTACATTGGTATCTTAACTGCCTAGTTCTTCCACCAGGATCTTTTGGCCAAGGCCTAGATTTGCTTAGACAAACTTTGCTGGAGCTCTCTATCAAAACAGAATCTAGTTAAGAAAATAATAAAATATAAAACCCTTTAAGTTCTCCTTAACCTGGTTTTGTATTTGTGTTGGTTGTGGTGATGGGATGATTAGAGCGAACGCTCCTGCATGCTAAGCAAGCATTATATCACTATTACACCCTCAAGCTGGAGATTTGGTATTAGTATGAGTGTATATGCTTGGGGACCATAAGAGGGCATCAAATCCTTTGGAACTTATTGTTATACTCAGAAGTGAGTGCTGGGAACCAAAATTAGGTTCTAGCTCCAAGGTGGGGGTCCTAAAATGTTTTGGACACTGAGGTGGTTAGAATGAGAATGTCCCTCATACGCTCAGTATTTGAACACCTCATCCTCAATTTGTGGTGCTGTTTGGGGAGCTGATTAGACTATGCTGCAGGAAGTATATCAATGGAGGCAGGCTTTTAGAGTTTACAGAATGGCCCCACTTCCAGTTTGTTCTTTCTGCTTTGTTTCTGCCATTGAACATGTGATCTCTCAGCTTCCTGTTTCTGCAGCCATGCTTCTTCATGCGTCACGATGGACTTTCTTTTATCTGTCTGGAATCTTAGGCTAAAGGGAATTCTCTAGTTTGTACAAGTTGCTTTGGTCATGGTGTTTTATCACAGCAATAAAAAGTAACTAATATAGATAGTATACATTCTGTTCCTAGAGATTCAGTGCTCATAATGAGACTACTCAACTTATATTAAACAAATTGCTTAAGGTGGACATAATGGCTCATGCCTATAATCCCAGCACTTGGGAAGTGAAGGCAAAAGAATCAGGAGTTCAAAGTCATCCTCAGCTATATATACTCAATTTGAGGCCAGACTAGGCTACATGGAACCCTGTCTCAAAATACAAAACAAAAACCCATCTCAAATAAATAAATGAATAAACAAAGGGTTGAAGAAATGGCTCAGTAGTTAAGAGCATTTGCTGCTCTTGTGGAGGACCTGGGTTTAGTTCCCAACATCTACATCAGGCAGCTAATAACCACCTGAAAGTATAGTTCCAGGAGACCCAACTATTTCTTTTGACTTTTGAGGATATCAGGCAGGTATGTGATGATCATATATATACATACACATACTCACACATACAAATAAACATCTTTTAAAAAAAGAGGAAGTAAAACAAAACAAACAAACCCATTTTGCCTGCTCAAGTGGCCTTCAAAGTCTGGTTCACTTATTACTTACGTGGTTCCTTTGAATACATTCAGACACACAACAATGCTATTTTATAATTTCTTCATTTTGCACAGGCTACTCAGTCCATGTTTTCAATGTGCCTCATTCTAACCTAACTAATCAACTTTTAAACTAGGTAAAATATCATGGCCCCTAACTCAGTTATCCTCAACCTAATTTATTATTTTCCCCTGTGCAATATACATACTTATCAATTTGCTCATTGGTATTTTATGTTAATTTCTGTATCTGTAAGCTTTTTAAAAAATAGATTCCATTTGTGTCACTAGTGTGCAGGATTGGCTTAGGGCTTAGAAGCACTCATTTCTTTGAACCAAACTGCATACTTTTTCTTGGCCCTTTCTACAGTACTTGATTTTAATTCTTATCAAATTCAATATTTTTACATGTGTTTATATTTTTTCATCTTTTTAAAAAAAAGAGACATAAACTTTAGTGGGTGGGGTGGTATACTCTTTTAATCCCAGGACTCTAGAATTGGAGCAGAGGCAGGCAGATCTCTGTGAAATAAAGGCCAGCTTGATGTGCAGGACAGCCAGGGTTACATAGTGAGACTCTGTCAGCAAGGAATAGATTTTATCATTTAATACATTTGAGACAGAGCCTTGCAGTGTGGCTTTGGTTGGTGCCAAAGTTGCTATCTTGCCACCAGAAGCTGGGATTATAGCTACCCTTATTCCTTTTTACTAACATCCTTTATATTGGGATGTCACTGTTGTTATGGAAAGGGAATGGGCTGATAATGAAGCATCCTTTAAGTATTCTACTTGGTACCTCTCTCCCGTGGTACCTTTCTCTTATACATTGATTAGTAGTCCTAGATGATGTATCTATTATTTAGTATAAAATTCTGTACCATTTACATAAAAGATACCTACCCTGTTAAGATAGATTTCTTTTTTTTTTTTTTTAAGATTTATTTTATTTATTATATGTAAGTACACTGTAGCTGTCTTCAGACACTCCAGAAGAGGGAGCCAGATCTTATTACGGATGGTTGTGAGCCACCATGTGGTTGCTGGGATCCGAACTTATCACCTTCGGAAGAGCAGTAGGGTGCTCTTACCCCCTGAGCCATCTCACCAGCCCCCTAAGATAGATTTCTATATAACAGTATTCCTCCACCTCATTTGGAATTTAGGTTTTTTTTTTTTCACCCAGAAATAGCAACAAAGTAAGTTATAGACATTATTTATTTCTCTTTATTATCTTCTGGCTCCTTTCTATAGCCACTTTTCATTCTAAAATATATTCACCCCATTCCCTTTTAAAGAGAGTTTTATTTCATTACTGTATGTACATGGGTGTTTTGCTTGCATTTATGTCTGAGCACCACATGCAGGCCCAGTGCCTAGGAGGCTAGAGGGCATAAGATATTCTAGGACTGGAGTTACAGATGGTTTTAAGCTACTACATAAGTACTGGGAACCAAATCAAGGTCCTTTCTAAGAGTAGCCAGTGCTCTTACATGTGTCCAGCCCTACACCTGTCTTTTATCAACTACTTAAGAGTCTTAGGAAGTCCTATAGTTCTATCTTATAGAAAGTGTAGGCTTGTAAAATCAACAACTGCCTATGCTGCATGTCAGTGCATCACCACTGGCCATATTAGTCTAAACCTGGAATCCTCTTACATTTCCTTAGACAGATCTCTGTCCTGTAATCCCAGCCACTTGGGAAGTAGAGACCAGAGAATCAGGAGTTCTAGGCCAGCCTGAACTATATATAACATTCTCTCTTAAGTGGGGAAAAAAAATCTTTTACCTTTCAGTTAATCTTTTCTCAGCATTCTTCTGAGATAGAATCTTATTAAGTCACTCAGGCCAGCCTTGAATTCAGAGATCTGCCTGTTTCTACTTCTGGAGTGCTGGAATTAAACCATGATTCTGGCTGCTTTTTTTTTTTTTTTTTTTTTCTTTTTAAATATGAGGCTTGGCTGAGAAATTAACTTTTTGTTTTAGAAATGACTTATTTGCTCATCATTATGTCCCAAGGACTTAGATCATTGTTTGATTTATAGGTGAAGATTTGTAAAATGAATAAAGACAAACAATAGAAAATTTAATATATGTACCTCTGGTGAATAGAACTGGGAAAAGATCATTGGCAGTTTTTGCTTTGGCCTGATTGAAGCTTTACTGTTTCTAAGTAACATTAAAATATACTCATATGACTGTTTCACTTCCTCTTTGGGTTATCCTCCTTTCTAGATTTCATATCTGTGTTGTAAATGTTCAAGCTTATCAGAGAAATCATTGTGTGTCCTCTGTAGTACCTTTGGGTGCGCGCTCTCTCTCTCTCTCTCTCTCTCTTTATTCTTTGAGTAGCACTGTAACTACCAGAAACATTTCATGAACGCCTAAAACGTGAACTCTGTCTCCTTTGGTGTCCCAGACTTAGGGGGTTGCATCCAACTACTTTCAGTATACCTTCCTATACCATTCTGTGGATACTTTTAGAGTGCTACTCTCTCCAATATAGTGGCTACTATAAACTGATTCAGACACTGCATGGTTACTCTCTCTCTCATGGATTCTAATACTTTTGTTTACTAGTTGAAACTTCCTTATTGACTAGAATCAATTCTGGAAGTCTCCACTTTTGGAAGGTGAGAAAGTGCATTTGGTCACCAAGGCAAGTGTTTATAATTTTCAGTATATTATAAATTTCCAGTGTCTTTTACCTAAAAATAAGAATTTCAGCTAATATCTTTCTGATGTAATTATATTGTATCTAACCTACAATTTTGACTTTTATTAAATCCAATCTAAACAAATCTTATATTCTGTACTAATGAATATATATGTAAAATACTAACAGTTTTGAGACATCATCTTTACCTGCATCCATTAATGCCAAACTTCCACCACATGCAGATGCCATAGAAGATGACCCTATTGGGAAAGGAGAAATAAAAAAGGAGAACCACTTATATTGTAATGTATTAATTTCTTAATGCTAGTGTTGCTTATTTCCTTATAAATGCTATTCTTAAACATAGTCAATAGTCCTCTCTTCCTTCTTTGTAAACAAACTTGATGGTTTGGGAGATGACTAAGTGGTAAGAGTGCATGCTGCACAAGTAGGAGAAGTTGAGTTTGAATTCTTAGCATCCATTAAAAAAAAAAAAAAGATGGGTGAGTGGCCAAATGTACATGGATCCCCAACAACCAGGTACAGAGGCAGGAAGATCATTAAGGTTTGCTGGCTGCCAGCCTAGTTCTAAGTTCAGTGAGAAACGCTGTATCACAGGAACAAGGCAGAGACTGATAGAGTAGGACAACTGATTTTCTCCCTTGCCTTCTGTGTGTCTGTAGACATAAGTTTCTCTCACTTGCAATCCCAGCACTCACCAATATATAAACAATATACACCAATATATAAACAAATAAATAAAGATATAAAAGCATTAAGTCAATCTCTCTTAAGTTACAAAGGACAGGGCTACAGAGAACAATATGGTAACTACTAGCCAACAAGTAGTTACTTAAATTAATTGAAATAAGTTTATTTTCTTTGATGTAAATTTATTTTCTCCACTAATTTACAGGATTCCCATTATTACAAAGAATTTTATTGTGCAGCTTTGCTGCAGAGATTCTGAACCCATGAAACCCCCAGAAGGCCTAGCAATATTTCTGTTGCCTGAATCAGAACATACAAATACAGGAGCCCTAGCTCTCATTGGATCAGAAGTTCAGTCTTAATTAGTGGAGAACAGAAAAGTCTTTAGTTTAGATTCTGCACTTGATCTTAGCCAAAAGGCCGAGAAGCGATTAGTTTAGATTCTGAACTACTTTAATGTATTGCTTTAAAATCTGTGACCACCTGATATGACTGCTAGATATTGAAGAACTCTGTGCCCATTCTGCCTCAGTGATAAAACCTAGTCTTGACTCATGAACTAATTTATTTTATTTAATATTGACCTATTAGCTCTGTCTCTCTCTTGGGGTCCACTTATTATTTATCTCTGATATGAGGATTGTTTGATGGATCCATTTGTTTTTGTTGCTACTCTCTCCAATCTTAACTTGCTCTGTTGCTTATTTGAAAAAAAATAAATAGTAACCAAAACTAGATGTATTATAATAAATGCAAAAGGAGAAATGCTTGCTTTACAGTGCTTTCACAATAACTTAGTACCTAAGAACAGATCAACTTAACATTTTTCCTGCAGAAAGCTAGGGAGCCTGTGGTAGTAAACATGACATAACATAACTTTAGGAAAGTTAAGACTGCATCAGAGAATCTAGTCTTTTCTATTAGGAAAGAAATATTGCAGTATCATACCATTTGATTCGAGGACTTCAGATGTAACTCTTATGGTAAAAGGAAAATCTTTGGGAATAACAGGACACAAAGCTTTCTCAGCAAGAGCACCTGAATCAGAATAGGAAACAGTAAGCAAAAAGCACTAAGTCTCTCTAAGACTATAACACAAGCTTAGAATTGTACTCACCATGTCCAAGTTCTCTTCGATTCACACCAGTAACTTTGCCGGTTTCATTGGTTGCATAAGGAGGGAACTTGAAAACAAACATACACACGGTTAGTGACATGGAAAGGCCGCAAAGAAATTAGCAAACAGTACAACACATTACAGTATAACAGAACCCCACTCTGGTTCTAAAAAGTATATTATCTATCTGCCTGTACGTCCATCGGTCTGCCATCTATAGTCTATCTACATATGCATTTATTTGGTAGGTGATTGAAAAAACCCAAAGTATATATCATATTAGTAAAATCAGCTATTTGTATTGTGTAAGTAGATTAGAGGGTAGGAAAGGTTATGAAAATTTATTTCACTTAAAGATTTATTTTTATTTTATTTGTATATGTGTTCTGTCTGTCTGTCTGTCTATGTAAATGTGTGTGTGGCTGGAGTATGTAGAAGCCAGAAGGTATTGGATCTGGAGTTAGGGCTGATATATGATAGATACATAATCAAATGTTATGGGAGGACCAAGGGAGTAGACACAGAGATCCACTATCAAGTTCTTTTAATTTTGCTGTCCTAGAACATTTTTACAATAAAAATGTTGGGAAGAAAATGTATCTTACCTCATAGTGCAGCATGAAATTTTTATCTTTTACCCCACTACAAGAAAAAGGAATACCAAAACCATTATAAGGGCATAAACAAACTTACTTCTATAAATGATTTATTATGATTTTAGAAAAATAGTTGAGTATTAATCAGTTGGTTGGAAACACAAAGCTTGAAGAAGAGAGGGTGAATGGGAACTTTTTTTTTTTTTTTGAGATAGTCTATATGCTGTCCAGGTTGGTTTCAAACCCCTTACTTAGGTAATGCTCCTGCTTCAGCCTCATGAGAAACTGAGAGATGTCTTCCAACAGCTGGTACTTACACGTACATTCTAGACTGAGGAAAACAATTTTCCTCCTCCTGCAAAATGGTCTTTTGTTGTTGCATTTTAGATACAGGGTCTCATGTATATGCGCTGCCCTCCAATTTGCTATGTAGTCAAGGATAGCTTAGTCTACTGATCTTCCTGCTTCTACCTTCTCAGAGCTGTAACTGCAGGTGTATAGCACTAAGACCGATTTAGGAGGTGATGGGGACTGAATCCAGGATCTTTTATATGTTAGGCAACACTACCAACTGAGCTCCATACATCCCCAGTCCCTGAACTGAGCTCCATACATCCCCAGTCCCTGAACTGAGCTCCATACATCCCCAGTCCCTGAACTGAGCTACATACATCCCCAGTCCCTGAACTGTTAATTATGTACATACAAAAACGGGGCAGGGGGTATTAGGTAGCAATCCTGAAAACATCAGGAGTTACTACCATCAGTTAGGCAGTAAGCTAAGTTTTAGGACCATGATGCAGTGGGGCTAGAGAAAACATTCTCTTAAACAGATGAACAGTTTTACTGCTGAATCTTTAGGAAGAGGAAGAAGACCAAGTATTTCTGAGTACAAAATTATAATATCATTTGACACTAGACACAAGTTTTTTCATTAATAGTCTCTGGCTTATTTTTAGCACCTGGACCTCACTCATATATTTGTTCTCTCTTTTGTAATACAAAATTTACTCCAGATTACCTTAGAAGTTAGTTCTGCAGAGTGTTTCTAGGAACATAAGCTAAGTGTAATCACATTATAGAACAAATGTCTTCTAAATGTATCCTAAAACAACAATGTGGAAGAAAATATGGTTTACCAACAGAACAGCGTTCTCTGCAATCCAAATTTTTCTGTGTAAACTATAAAAGGCTATAAAGGCTATAAAAGTAATAACGAAGTCAATTATGATGGCTCATATCTATAATTCCAGCACTGTGTAAACCAGAGGTTAGCCTAGACTACACAGGGAGGCATTATCTCAAAAGAACAAACAGAATAGCAATGCCCTTTAAGAGTTTGTTACTGATAAGACTAGAATAAAGTACCAGGATACAAACAACAACAACAACAAACTATTTAGTGAAAGAACACAAATATAACAAAACTATAACTTACTTTATAGCTGTTATAATTCGATCTGACTTAATACTGGATTCTAATGAATCAAATGTAACAGTACAGAGTACCTTTAAAAAAAAAAAGAAAAAATTATTCTTTAAGCTTTAAAATACTAACAATAAAGATTAAATCAAATAGAAAATATGTATGTCTGTATACACACACACTATAGTTTGTTGGTTTGTTCATTTGGTAATTGGTTGTTTTTTTCATTGTTGTGTGTGTGTGTGTGTGTGTGTGTGTGTGTGTGTATGTGTGTGTTGGGGACTGATCCAAGGGCCTTGAATACTAAGCATGTGCTTTACTACAGAGCTATAATCCCAGCCCAAACTAAAAACACTTGATAAACTTATCTAACTCTTCCTAAAAAAAAGTGTAATATATAAATATATATTACACAGTGCTAGCCATGACAGTTACTACAGTAAATATACTTTTATTCTGAAATACTAAAGCTGACTGTAAATCTCAGCAACCCAAAAGGCCTCAGTACATCTCACCAGTGGGACTGAGGGGTGAGAGAGTGGAAGGAAGATTAACAGTGTTCATTCCATAAAAGCAGCTTCCTCACATTTTCATAAAACAAAACAGAAACTTTCCTGTGTAAAAGAAGAGTTAATCTTTCTAGATTTCAAACACAGCCTAGAGATTCATCAATGCACTTTTCACAAGGTTTAACATCAGCAGCAACTAGGCCACATTCTCAAGAGAAAAGGCAAGGAATGGAAGAGAATGATCTTTAACTGAAGTCTAGTTTAACAGTCAAGGATTTCTTATAGCTATAGGTTTATAACTGAGGACACTGAACAATGACACAAGTCAGAAAAAGACAGAAATTATAAATTATCCAGAGATCAGAGGAAGCTCATTGGCAGAGCACTTAATTATTAATATGGTCTGGGTTTGATCTTAAGCATGGGACTGAGGGCAGAGAAAATTTGAAAAGAAATGGAAAATGGAGTCACCCACTCTGAAGGGAACATATTCAAATGGTCCTGTAAGAGAATATGAAAGAGTCTGGCATATGCCAAGAAAGAAGATTGAGGAAAAGTTGGAAAAATAATGGCTCAAAATTCTTAAGCTTAATGAAAAGACACATTTGTCATCCAAGTTTGAAATTCTAAATATGATATAATCCAAGAAAATCGCCCTTTTCAGAGTTGTATGCTGAAATCCAAAGACATCTAACATCACCTGCATAAAAACAATATATAGGGAATGATTTAAATGACTCCTTATCAGATAAAAAATAAAAACCAAGAAATACCACTTCATCTTTAAGTGCTCAAAAACAAACAAATAATAACAACAAAATTCCCAAAGCAACTGCCCCTCCAACTCACACCTTTTAGTCATTAAATTAAACATAGATAGACCATGCACTCCAGTTAAAATGTAGACACTGTGAGAAAAGGTGGTGAAAGTATCCTGAACATCTAATGACATATTTTTAATGCTTTATTGAAAGGCACAAGCGGAAATGAGTCAATGGTGAAAGACACTATATTCACTGTAAGCACTAATTCAAATTGTAAAATTATCATTTCTTTCTCAAATGAATACATTTAATTCAGTGAAATACCAATGAAGAACTGTCATACTTCTAACATTCAAATGAAGAAACCAATGTACCATGAAAAGCTAAAACAGTTTTGTGGGGAAGGGTATGTATACAGCGAAGATGTACTTCTTAGACTTTAAGATGCACCCTGAAGGCTCAATAATGAAAATGATACTGGGCCAGAAAAAAATCCACAAAACAATGAAGAGAGTATAGTTTAAAGATGTATTTATAAACTATGAATATAAGTTGTTATCAAAAATATTGGAAAAAATGATTAGTGAATTAGTTTCACTACATATCATATGCAGGAATATGTTCCAAGATCTATTAATTGTCCAAATTTAATAGTTAATACTAGAAAGCTAGCGGAAGGAGAATGGTAGGTACCTGCCCTTCTGACTCTGGTACTAAGGAGAGATGCTCAATACAGAGTAAAAAGGACTAACCACATCAGAGCTCAGGATGTCAGAGGCTGGTATAGTCAAGTTCAAATGCAGATACAGATGCAGTCATGTGTATAAACTGGGGTTTGTTACTGAAAGTGACTAATATCTAAAATTTCTAAGAAATTATTGCAAAGTAGCAGGTATAGTAATATAAGCAATGTTAAAAATAGAAAAAGAAACACAAACGCTGATCAAGAAATCTGGACAGGAAGACAAAAATTATCTTGAACTAATGCCTCAAGTCACCCAACTCTAGGTGAAATGACCTACATGAAATAAGGGTGTACAGCCCTTCCTAGCTGTGGTTCATACAGTGATCCCAGTTACTGGTTATTACATAAGGAGATCCTCACCAGGAAGCGGGGAAATACAAACTAAAGCAATAAGATACAACTTTGTACTTAATAGGTTAGAAAAATTAAGTAGTGATTAATGTAAGAAAAAACAGCATAAAGCATTATACTGTACAGAAACAGTGGGTATACATAGAGGTAAATGAGCAAATGGATACTGAAACCAATGTAAGTACCACAGAACAGGTATCTACATAAAGAAAAAGAGTATGACAGGTTTGCAGTAATATAGAAATGTAAAAAAAAACAAGGATCATGATTGGATGAACAATGACAATACACCCTAAAACAAGGAGAATAAGTAACTTAACTTGGTGCTTTTAATATTAAAACAAAAAATTAAAATACCCAACAGTTCTAATGAAATGAACTTATAGAAACAAAAACCATTTCCTGGAGAGAGATATCAGGAAGAAGGAGCTACAAAGACATATGGATACTTTAGGAGCTGACTGGAGGCTTATTATGTTTGTGAGCTTTCTTTTTGTGGTGCTGGGGATTGAACCCAGGGCTTCTGACATGCCAGTTGTCTCTAGCACTGAGCTATAGCCCTGAACCAATATGATGTTCTTTTAATTATGGCAAATGTTTTCCAGGTGTACAAATTTAAACACACCAAATCATACATTTTTGGCATCAGGTTAAGCAGTGCACTCACACTAGTGAGGTAGGAGAACAAGTATGAGTCCAGCCTGTGCTGCAGAGAGCTCCACGCCAGCCTGAACGACATAGTGGGACTCCAAAAACAAAACAACAAAAACTACATACAAAAATTCCATACATGTTAAACTATATACTTTACTGTATTAAATTATGCCTTAATTTAAATTATATTAATAAACACATTAAGGCTTTGTATAGTGATGCATGCTGGTACTCTGGGCATTCAGAATTCAAAGGCAGGTGCTTGGGTTACATAGTGATAACCATCACAACACAACACAACACAATACAACACAACACAACACAACACATCACATCAGTGATACCCTGTCTCAGAAAGAAAGAAAAAAAGAAAGAAAGAAAAAGAAAAGAAAAGAGAGAGAGGGGAAGGAAGGATGGACAAATGAAAGAAAGAAAGAAAGAAAGAAAGAAAGAAAGAAAGAAAGAAAGAAAGAAAGAGAGAGACAGACAAAGAAAGAAAATTGGGCCCAATGGTATGCATCTATGCTTCTGGTGCATCTATGGAGAGATAGGGGGGCAGACACAACAGAATCACAATAAACTTAAAGGCCAGCTTTCCTGGCAAATATAGCTGTAAACAACGAGAGATTCCCTGATTTCAAATATAGGGATGGACACACACATACACACACACATACACACACACACACACACACACACACACACATTTACAGCATCTACATAGTGGAAATGATTAAACAAATAGTTTTCTAACATTTACTACCTGTGTTTGTCCTCTCTGAAATAATGCTGATCCATGAAGTGTTTTAAACATATCTACCTCACAACTTATATTCCTAAGTGAAGTCAGATCTCTTCCATCACACCTGGAATAAAGCAATAAAGCCATATGTGAAGTCAGAAAAATTAGATCTCTTTATCTCTACCATTAATTTCTTTTTTTTTTTTTTTGGTTTTTCGAAACAGGGTTTCTCTGTATAGCTCTGGCTGTCTTGGAACTCACTTTATAGACCAGGCTGGCCTCGAACTCAGAAATCCACCTGCCTCTGCCTCCTGAGTGCTGGGATTAAAGGCGTGCGTCACCACGCCCAGCTCTACCATTAATTTCTAAACACCAGCTGCCTACAGTAACTTGTTAGAATCTTAAACAGTAATATAAATACTTGGGTTCTACTCTTAGTTCCACTGAATCCATGTCTGAAGTTGTGTAATTTATACATCACCAGAGAGCATTACCACCACACAAATCCATATATACTTGCCAATAGGTGCTCATTTATAAAATTATTATTCCTTATTCTTCAATTGAAACTAGTCCCTTCCTTGAAGCAAACGGCTACTTTCAAGGAAACTTGCAGATTCAATCACAGGAAGATATATTTACCTTTTGTATTCATTCAAAATAATACTTCTGAAAACCTCCTTTGCAACAATGTTGAAGGATTCTATTATTTCAAATTGGTCAACCTCTGGAAATTTTTCTAAAGAAAAGAGGCAAATCAAAACAAAGGCTTTATCTTTTTGGAAGATAAGTTCTCCAATGTTCATAGTATCAAATCAAGTATTATGCAGATAAGCCAACAGTCAAACATTTAGTCTTCAGACAAAGCATCTAAATTATATGTTCATAAGCCAGTTATAGGCATTTGGCTTGCTGTTTTTGTTTGTTTAAACAATATATCAAACTCAGGACTCCAAGCATATCCAATAAGCTCTTGGTAAAAGGGATAGAAAAAAAACCCATTTTAGAGACAATTACAGGTAATGGCATTAAATGCAGCAAAAAGAATTTTTTTTATTAGATATTTTCTTTATTTACATTTCAAATGCTATCCCGAAAGTTCCCTATACCCTCCCCCCACCCTGCTCCCCTTTTATTTTAAAATCTGATAAACCTTCCCACAAGAGGGCACTTTACCGTTGGTGGAAAAATTAACAAGAAATGTATGTCAAGCTTTCCTTGTTACAAGAATTATAGAGTAAGATACTCTGCTTAGTGACTGTGTGGAGTTACTCTAACAATCTACCCCTTGTGATTCCAGACAATGTTAATAACAATACCATCATGCTGAATGATAACTGTGTAGCAGGTACAGATTATATGACTTACTCATTTAATCTCCATAAGCCAGGTACTATTGGTATTATCTCACAGATGATAAGACTCAAGAATTTCTTGTAAATGTTTTTTGTTTTTAGTATTGGGGACTGCACATAGGCCTCATGCATGGTGGGCAAAACACTCTACCACTGAGCTATATCCTTAACCAATGGGATTTTTTTTCTTGAGTTTTGAGACAGGGTCTCTCTACATAACCCTGGTTATCCTGGAATGTAGACCAGGCTGACATGGAAGTAACAGACCCTCCTGTCTCTGCCTCCTGGGTGTTGGGATTAAAAGCGTATGTGCTACAATGCCTGGCTGTTCTTTCATTTTTGACTCAAGAATTTTAAAGAGTATTTTTAAAATTTCAAAAGATAGGCTACAGGACTAGCACCTTAAGATCCTGATGCAAATAAGAAAGGAACATTTTTACATTCATTATTTCCTAGGTGCCTATTCAGGCAAAGTGTTAACTATACTTTTAGAAGATAATGTGACAGTCACCCCATGAGTTAATGTAACAAATTTAAAATAAAACTGATGAACTATGAGAATAACTGAGTTTTTCAAAGTCTTACCACTGAAATTTGAAAACAAATTTTTGCGTTTTTAAAAAACAAATCTGTCTTTCTTTAACATCTTTAAAAATGAAAACAGAATTTACCCTTTAGATGCTCCTCTGTATCTAATCTTATCTTGTTAACAGCTTCATCCCTGGAAACCTAAAACAGCATCAACATTAGACATAATCATGACATTCACATTTTTGTTTTCTATGTTACATGATAACACACTATAAGAACTAAACCCAATTACATTTCTGAAAGATTAAAACCTGATTTAATGAATTCAAATATTTATTTGCACATCTCCTTAAAATGTGTATCAACAAAAGAATAGCAAACAAGTAGGCTTAAACTTAACTTTATAAAGAAAAGTCCAGTGGGAGATAAGAGATTAGGGCTAACAAGAAGAAAGGCACTGGAAAGAAAGCAAGATACATATGGGAATGTGGGTGTGAGCTCTCAAAAGAGAATTGCTTTATTCAGCATTTTGTTAGAGATTTATTTAATTACTGCAGTGCTGCTAATATACCACTGGGCTTCATGAATGTTGGACAACTGATCTACCACTGAGCCAGATCCCCAGGCATGGCCAAAGGGATTTGTTTGTTTTTCACAGTGATATTTACCTTTATTTTTTAAATCTTTAATAAATTATTGTATTTATTTACATTCCAAATGTTGCCTCCCGAGCTGTAGGGGTCTGCAACCCTATAGATGGAACAACAATATAAACTAATCAGAACCCCCAGAGCTCATGTCTCTAGCTGCATATGCATTAGAAGATGGCCTAGTTGGCCATTATTGGGGAAGAAAGGCCCCTTGGTCTAGCAATGTTTATATGCCCCAGTACAGGGGAATGCCAGGGCCAAGTAGTGGGAGTGGGTGGGTAGGGGAGCAGGGCGGGGGAGGGTATAGGGGACTTATAAGATAGCACCTGAAATGTAAATGAAGAAAATATCTAATAAAAAATGTGGAAAAAAAATAACATCAGACAAAAACTAAAAAAA
>LR750928.1:79871-136639 GCA_902729485.2 Mus minutoides | reverse complement strand
CCCCCAAAGGACTAATAGCATAAAGTTGTATGAATTACAGCAAAAGTAATCTTAAAACAAAATCTAAGATATACCTACTTTATCATGTTCATAATCTGTAAAAACCGCATAGAGTTTCTCCATGGCAATTCTATTAAGTATAAAATAAACGTTAGAAAAACAGTATTTAAACTATGAAGTTTTTATAACTGAAACATATTAAATAGCAGTGAACTACAAATTTAAATAATAAGCACTTCACAAAGATCACATGTTGTTGTATGTCAGTGCTAATGTGCTTAATTTTACAAAGAACAGCTTTCTTTCCGCCTTTCTGGCAAATCCCTCATACGGCTCTGTGCTCCCCTTACTCTTCATTGCTCATGTAATTCCAACTCTGATTCACTCATATTTGTTCAGTGCCTCCGTTTGTTCTAAGCATTACTAGGCACCATCTAAGAACTGGGTGTAGGGTTGGTTCAAACCCATCTTTATGAGAAATCCAACTGTTTCCTAGATACTCATATACCATGTTTTATTCTCTTTTCTCTGGACATGGAGAGATAAAAGATCTAATTTTTTTTAAAAGATTTATTTTATTTATTATATGTAAGTACACTGTAGCTGTCTTCAGACACTCCAGAAGAGGGTGCCAGATCTCGTTACGGATGGTTGTTAGCCACCATGTGGATGCTGGGATTTGAACTTATCACCTTCGGAAGAGCAGTCGGGTGCTCTTACCTGCTGAGCCATCTCACCAGCCCCAAAAGATCTAATTTTTAAACAACAAATGTCTCTTTACTTAAGATTTAAACTTTTATCTTGGACTTGGTTTATGCTGTAACTGACCTTCAACTTCCTTTACGAATCCGATAGATATTTATGATAATAACTTAAAGCAGGAAAGCACTGCATGTGAAGCAATATCAAGTGCCTTAGAGGAACTGGAACCCAGTGACTATGTCCATCTGCACAGGGGTTCTTACATCTGCGTGTACTTCACAATCTCTGCAGAAGGAGTAAATATCCTCTGTGGTGTCCTCTTGGCAACACCGATTTCTTTTACCAACTGCTGGATGCCCTGAATTATCTGCTGTGTATACTTCACCCCAACTTTGATAGCATGGCAAAAGTCCTGCTGTAGAATATTTTCTGCAGAGGCTTCCAACATAACTAGTTAGAGAAAGTAAGAGGATGGTTATTGTTTTAGAACCTTTCACCAGTATAGTATTTTTTAAATGAAAAACAAAGACACAAATAACAAAAGAAGAAAGCTCAACTTGCAAGTAAAATCCAGAATGAATAAGTTTAAATTATTTACCAATTTGGCTTTTAGGTGCTCCGGCAACTACTAAATTTAAAGTGCTAGAAGGCATTTCTTTCCTTGTTGGGTTAACGACACATTCTCCATCAATCATTCCTATTCGTACTGCCCCTAAAACATATTAAAATGTCAGCAGCTGTTTAAAACTTGCAGCATCAGCCAGGTGTGGTGGTGCATGCCTTTAATCCCAGCACTCCGGAGGCAGAGGCAGGCGGATTTCTGAGTTCGAGGCCAGCCTGGTCTACCAAGTGAGTTCCAGGACAGCCAGGGCTATACAGAGAAACCCTGTCTCGAAAAACCAAAACAAAAAACAAAAAAACAAAACAAAACAAAAAACCTTGCAGCATCCATAGTATTATTCTAATACTGGCTTCAAGCCACTTTCTGACAAAAGAATGAAGTTTCTACTTCTCCCATGGCTAAGTTAAGGTCCAGCAAATACCCTATTCCACCCTACTCTGTGGGCTCAGTGGGATGCTCTGAATCACTCACTGCAAACACCTGCACATCTGTTTGATTACGCTCTTGCTCTCCTCTATATACAGACTATTCTGCCCGAAGCAAATGCTTGCACCCCTCCCACTAATGTTACACTTACACACTGGCTATTCTGTGAAACCCTTCCAAACAACCCGCCCTCTGTATCTTCTTCTAAGCTCCTTGTCTATGTCATTATAATAGTATTGTTTGTAAATAAATACTAGTCTCTTTCCCTTATCCATGCTAAAAGCAAGAGCCTCTTTAATTTGTTGCTAGTACTCAGATAGCCTTTTCCCTCAGTGCTAAACCCAATTGTTAACACTGAGCACACTTCATAATTACAAATGTTAATCATTTGCAGACTATATGGTTGCAACTTATAAGAGTTATAAGTTACAAACATGTTTGTTTTATCTTGAAAGAGTATGTACTCTGGTAATTCCTCACTGTAAAGCATGAAAAGATAGAAATGGAACAAGAAATCTAGAGGTATAAAATCAATAACATTGTAACAGGGTTACTGGTAACAAAAGCCAAAGCAAGGATGAAAATGCCTGAAAGACCTACAAGAAATCTTAGAAGTAATAAATCAGCACCAATAACATGTTCATTGTTACCGAAATAACAGTGGTTCATACTTTCAAACTATAACTTACCAACAGGTCCATTCCAAGGGATATCTGATAAGGAGAGGGCTACAGAAGCTTTAAAAAGGAGAAAAAGGAAAAACTGAAATTACAATATCTCATTGCTTTAAAAAAAATCAGCAGTGATCATTTTAGTTAGCGTTACACTTACCACCATTAATTGCTAGGACATCAGGTTCATTTATGCCATCTACTGCTAGCAGATTACAGAGAACCTGGCAATAAAGGAAACAAATTTGACATTCAGACAACAACAGCAAAAAGCCCATGATATTGTAAGATTATAATTTAAATTGGCAATATGACTTTAAATATAATACCTATACACTCAATATCCAATATCCAAATCCTTTAGAGTTGGCTATCATTTAACTAAATCCTTGACACTAGGCATTTAAAACTTGAGTTCCTCCTTTTTTTTTTTTTTTTTTAGGGTATCGGCTTACCAGGTATTGTTGAGCCCAGGGCTTTTACTACCAAGCTCTGGCTCTGTTTCTTCACCTTTAGAGAGAGAAAAAAATAACATCTTCCTAAGGGGCTATAAACATGATATGCTGCAAGAATCCTGTAATGTCAGCTATGTATTTGTATTATTATCAGTTCACATTGCAAAGATACCTATGCTAAATTCTTAAAGAACACTTTCCTTGAGGCTCTGATATCCTCTCAAAGGTATACTTACTTAGTGCAGTTAAATAAAATGGTTATATAAGTATGCCTGACTAAAGCATATGATCACCACAGATGTTTAGATGGCCTAGAAATAAACATGTTATAAAAATTAGTTGTGACAAGCTGGTCATAATGGCTCACTGCTGTAATTTCAGCACTTGGAAGACAAAGGCAGACAGAATGCCATTTGTTTGAGGTTAGCCTAGGATAGGCATAGACTTCAAAGCCAGCCTGAGCTATAGAGATTTAGATCTTATCAAATCAAAACTATTGGTGATGTTAATTGTCTTAGTGGGCTATTATAAACTTGACCTACAAAGCCAAGACACCTAATCTGGCTACTCATGGCTATCACACTAGCTATCTTTTATGATACTCATTTATTTCTTAATGCAGGGCTTTTTATTCTCATTCAAACTTCCTATGGAGTCCTCAACAGTCACTCACTCCTATTCATATTCAGGTATCAGCTCAAAATGATACCAATCGCATGGTTTTTTAAAGTAATGCTTTTTAAAATGACTTAAAATAGAATGCATAAGATGATCAGAATTCTTTATAAAGCTTTCTCTAGAAAGACTTATAAAACTTAACTAACTTAAAAAATGTAATATCTGGTAACAAACAAAGCAGCATTTACCTGAGTATCATAAAAATAGCCAGCTGGAAAGAGCGGTCGAATTGAACGATCTGTCAAAACAAGACAAAGATATTAAAAGGCCCTGACAGAGCTGCTTTAGAACAAAAACCTATTGAAATAATAAGATAGCTGTTGAATATGTCACAGACACAAACAAGTGTTAAGAAAAGCATTAATTGGGCTGGAGAGTTGGCTCAGTGGTTACGAGCACTGACTGTTCTTCCAAAGGTTCTGAGTTCAAATCCTAGCAACCACATGGTGGCTCACAACCATCTGTAATAAGATCTGACGCCCTCTTCTGGGGTGTCTGAAGACAGCTCCAGTGTGCTTATATATAATAAATAAATAAATAAATAAATAAATCTTAAAAAAAAGAAAAAGAAAAGCATTAATTAATACTTTCATTAATATAGACCGTTACCTAAAACAAAATCAAGGAAGAGACTGAATACTAACAGCAGACAAAAAGAACATATTTCTTTGCTTTACTGTGACTGAGGAATACATGTAAATATCTATAAGCTAGCAATTATTGGATAGGAAAAGCTATAAACTACAAATGATCCCACCGTATTTGCAGATGTCAAAGATTTGAAAGACTGGCTGGTGATATAACTTAGTATTACATAGCTCTGGGTTTCTTCACCACCAACACCACATTATACTACAACTACCACCACCACACTACAACTACCACCACCCTTTCCTCTTCTTCCTCCTCCACACGGGCCTCTTCTTTCACAAAAAAAGACTCAGAAGATGATAGGTACACTTCAATAGCTGATAAATACAATGCTTTTAGGAGTTACTAAGTTGAACATAAAAATGAAAAAACACAAAGAATAAACAACAGAAGAGGCATGGGCATGGGATTCTAGAGATTCATTTAGCCAGTGTTTACTGACTGCCTCTTCATCACGCTATACTATGTATTGGGATTTGGCAGTGACAAAACAAGTTTTTCCCTCTCATGAAGCACTCATCTGAGGGAGCAGACAGTAAATAATATCTGGTAACCATCATACAATGAAAGGTAGCTGAGCAGTCTGTAGAACAGAGAAGTGAGGTGAGTACCGGCACAGTGGAGAAGCACTGTGCCAGAAGGGCAGTACCTTTGCTAAGAGCTTACCTATTACTCGACTTGTAAGAACCTCTTTGTCAGAAGAGCCAATCTCCCTTCTAAGGTAGTTTGTGGGGATTCTGCCTGCTGCAGCAGCCTTCTGTCGGTAGTCCACCTGAAGTAGCAAAGAAGAATTAAAGTTAACACAATTTCTTTTTTAAGTAACAAAGTATATCCCAAGAACTGCTATATAAGTATTAATTTTCCTGAGGCTGCTAACAACATATTTTAAACTGCAAGTAGATAATATTTTATTTGCTTTTAGCACTCTCTCGAAACGCTCACAGGAAGAAAAGTATATAGAGTACTTCAACCAACTAATTTAAAAAAGCCCTTCACTTAACAGTCAGATGACCGACTAGTCTCATGACTGTCTACAGTAGCTTATCTTAACCACGTCAAATAGTGCCCCTTCCCCTGCTTTCTGTGCATCTGTGAGACATAATTG
Source organism: Mus minutoides (assembly GCA_902729485.2). Classification (NCBI taxonomy): domain Eukaryota; kingdom Metazoa; phylum Chordata; class Mammalia; order Rodentia; family Muridae; genus Mus; species Mus minutoides. The sequence continues at coordinate 131,329 of LR750928.1, read as the reverse complement.
CCTTCTACTTATCATATTAGAAAGGCACAAACATCCTAATGAATTCTGAACATATAGTTGCAGACCCAAACTGGAAGAAAATCCACAAAAACAATAAATTAATTGCTTCCTTAACACCAAAGTACTCTGGTACTCCCACCGACCTCATCAAGCTGGATGTTCTGAAGTAAGCTCACTCTTATCAACCACTTCATTCTCTTAATTGACACATAGTCTCAAACACTACGGGCCATCATTTCTCATATGTTTTAATTTTAACTTCAGACACTTGAACAGGGTAGTGAAAATTCTACATATATACTCTTTTAGAGGCTCATATAAATAAGCAAATACTTACCACCAATGGCATGAATTGGGAAGGTGAAGGTTTTGTTTTGCTGACTGCTGTGACCATTACTGCAGTATCACCTGACTTGATTGAAGTTATATATATATATAAAAAATATATAAAAAAAAAATCAGTAAATTTCTTTGAAATCAGACATTAATGTGTAAACAGCAATTGAATGACTCTCCACTCCAAATAAACTCAATGGAAGACATCTCTCTGTTTGTCTCTCTTTCTTTCTCTCTCTCTCAATAATGTCTCATTATGTAGCCCTGGTTGGCCTGGAATTCACTATGTTTACCTCAATCTTTACAGAGATCTACTTACTTCTACCACTAGAGGTCCAGGGTACTGGGTTTAAATTCTTGCACCAGCAAGGCTGGTTCAACAAAAGATCTCTTATTTCATATGACTACAACTAGTCCAATCGTGATCCTTTCTATCTGGCTAAGGTCAGTATTAGAATATTCACTGATGTTTTCACATGAAGAAATGGCTAACAGCTTAGTCACATCAATGGACTGAATCATATTTTTTACTCTTTAAGAAGAAATTTAGACTATAAAGAAAAATTTCCAAGAATTACAATGAAAAGAATAGTGAGAACGCTTTTTCTAGAAACGCATAATGGATTTTATTAACAGACTACAATACGGCCCACAGTTTAGAAGAGAACTTAACGGTCACTTAATATACACAATACTGACTTTGATGGCCTAGTGTGGTTCTGACACTAGAAATACCCTTAGTAGGGGTTGAGGAGATGGCTCAGAGGTTAAGAGCACTGACTGCTCTTCCAGAGGTCCTGAGTTCAATTCCCAGCAACCACATGGTGGCTTACAACCATCTGTAATGGGATCTGATGCCCGGGATCTGATGCCCTCTTCTGGTGTGTCTGAAGAGAGGGACAGTGTACTTGCATACATAAATGAATAAATCTTTAAAAAAAAAAAAGAAATACCCTTAGTAGTGTCTGAACTAGTGAACTAGTTCCCCATACCACAATGATTACTTATGATACTACAAAGATACCCAGTCACCATGATTAAAGCAAAAACTGGTTTCCTACCTGTACCACAGCACAGCCATCAGCAAATCTTGCCAGTTTCCCAGAGGATATTTCTAATTTTCTGTTTAAAAGGAAAAATTTAATACAAGATACCAGTACAAGTCTTTGCTAAGTAAAAATAATTGGAGAATCTAGGGGAAAAAAAGAATGAAATGCTCCCAATTGTCAGGGAAAAAAAAAGCATAAGTAAGTAGGAGTTGTGATCATCAAAAGCACAAGAGATTTAAGTGCAGCTTAAAGACGATGAGAACCAAGGTAGAAGATGCATCTGGAGAAGGAAGTATGTTAGGGAGAAAACGGGATTCCTAACTATTAACTCCCATCTTATCCTAACTATTAACTCTCGTCTCATGACTCAGCCCAGTCTCTTATCGTCCCTTGCTTTGTTGGCTGTATAAATCTAATACACAAACTGTTCTCTTCCCTGTTAAAAAATAATTCTAAAATGTCTCTATTACTTTATGGAAAAAATACAAACTTTTGAATATTGACTACAAAGACTTTCATGTTCTGATATATAACAGTGTTTTGTACGCTAAGTTAAAAATAATAAAGACTATCTTTTGATAAATAACATTTTGAATGCTTAAAAACTTAATAACAAAGGCGTTGAGATGGTCACATACTTCATACAAAAATAAAAACTCAAAATAGACTCATATGTCCATCCATCTTGACCCAGTTCTGACCCTCAAACTTCAGCTGAGCTACTCCCTCTGGCTTGGCCCTATGGGCCTCCAGCTGCTCTCCAAATGGGACTACCAGCGGTAGTCTCTCAGTATGTCTTAGCTCTCTTTTCCTCTAGTCTAGTAAGTCTTTCAAATCTTTGAACTATGCAGCATCTTTTAATATGCACAGAAATATATAGAAATACATAAATATTATTAGTGTCCAAAGTATAATGTGTAATCAGAGAGTTGGTATTAGTTAGCAATTGATGGTGGAATAAAAGCGTTTGTCAACAACCAGCTTATATCAAGGAAAATTTGAACGACCTGACAAATTGCGATAACAGAACTGATACAGTATGTTATTCAATGAATTCTAATAATGCAGAAAGGCAGAAAGATTTTGGGGAGTAGGGAGTACATGTAATTTTGATTGTTTCAAGAAAGCTATTAAATTTACGATGGGTTTTTGTTGTTGTTATTTACTTTGTCTCATAACAATTTACTTTTCAATATTATATTGTATAAAATACCTCCAAATACATAGTGGACCCATATCATAGGTAGCCTCTGGGGTTTGGAAGTAGGCACTTGGGAATAAGTGGAAGAGTTCTGACGTTTCCATATGCCAAACCATGTGAGTGAATGCCTACCTAAATACTCTATGGACATAAATAAGAAGATTGATAGAATGAACAAGCAGAACACAGTGATGGGAAGAGTAAACGGATGCCAAGAGAGGACACGGGGCAGCGGCCTGCCACACAAAGTAGCGCTTTAGGGAAAAGCTTAAAAAAAAAAACTATTTAAAATATACACACACACACACACACACACACACCCCGCCGTGTGTCTTGTTAACTGAGAAAAGTACCTTTTTGACCTTTTGTTGGATGGTAACTGTTCTTTCACTACAGGTTTAACAGGACTATGTGCATCTTATAACTGGCATTCAACTCCGGCTCACACTGGCCTCGGTTTTGGCCATCAGTGGACCTGGGGCACGGAACGACAACGCATTACCTAGAGGTGGTAGTGGTACGTTTCCTGCTTCAGAGCTCGAGGTCTCGGAAAATAGAGAAAAGGACGTCAGGGGCACAGGCAATAGGACTCAGGAAGTTCACTGCAGGGCTAGGAGGAAGATGAAGAGGCAAAAGGCAGCGGCCGGCTTGGGAAAGGGAGACAGACTTTAAATCCGGAAAAGGAAATCTCGACCTTAGGTTTGGAGTAGAGAAGTTAAAGAGACTTAGGCAGCTTGATTCCTACCTACCCTGCCTGGGGGATTTGACTACTAGGGCTGGCTGGACAAGACAGACGCCGCGTGAAAACCGCGAACTCACACCGTTCCTCACCTGTGTCCCAGGTCCACAGTCACCGCTCTGGACCCGGTGCTGCTCCACAGCGCTCGCACCTGCAAATAGCTGAGTGCCCGATTCCGCCCGGGCCGGCCGAGGGGGCCGCAGACCAGCGGTCGGAGCCACAGGCACAAGCAGCACAGCCTGCAGGCCGCCATGACACCCAGAGCGTGGGACGCCTGGGCAGAGCCTCATTGGCCAGCACTCCTGTGGGCGGGGCCGGACGCAGTTTCGTTTCCGTGGAGCCTGGAAACTGCCGGGAAAGCAATCCTTGCGGACTTTCTGTAATTGCGAGAGAGGCAAACCACCAGAATGCGTTTCATTCAGTCAGCTTTTATTCCCCTACCCTTATCGGTGAAAAAAAAAATACTCCTTTTAAAAAATTGTATAGATTTAAAGAAAGCCCTTTAATACTTCCCGCGCCGTGTGTGTGTGCGCGCACGTGCGCGCGCTAGTGTTACCACGGTTTGTCTTAGAACATTGTGTTTAATAAATGTAACAGTAAATAAATACTGAACAACTCATGATTATTTGGTTCTTACCTAAAGATCTATGTTTGTGTCTTTGGAAGGGCATAGGAAGAGTTCTCCCTCGCACCTAGTGGCAGCCACCTGTAATTCCAACGTTCAGAGGCTGAGAATGAATCCATGAGTCATCCTGGCTTGTTAGACTTTCCTGAGGGCTACAGTTTCAGCAAGAGACCCTACCTCAAAAAATAAGTGGAGCATTATCAAGCAAGACACTGTACTTTAACCTCTGGCTTCCATACGTTCTTACCGTACACACACACACACACACACACACACACACACACACAGTCACCTGCACACACTTGTGTATCCACACACATCCAAACTAGCAAACTCTTAGACACAAACAAAAGCAAAGCAAAGCAAAACAAAACAACAAAAAACAAGAAAAAACTTTTTTTTGAGAACCCCTTGAATAATTTACCATTCATTCAATTGTAAGTTTTGAAGAGGTATATTAAAATGGGAAGGAGTCTATGTTTCTTTCTTTTTTTTCCCAATTTTTATTAGATATTTTCTTCATTTACATTTCAAACGCTATCCCGAAAGTTCCCTATACCCTCCCCCATCCCCCGCCCTGCTCTCCTACCCACCCACTCCCACATCTTGGCCCTGGCGTTTCCCTGTACTGGGGCATTTAAAGTTTGCACGACCAAGGGGCCTTTCTTCCAAATGATGGCCCACTAGGCCATCCTCTGCTACATATGCAGCTAGAGACATGAACTCTGGGGGGTACTGGTTAGTTTATATTGTTCTTCAACCTATAGGTTTGGAGACCCCTTCAGCTCCTTGGGTACTTTCTCTAGCTCCTCCATTGGGAACCCTGTGTTCCATCTAATAATTGACTGTGAGCATCCACTTCTGTGTTTGCCAGGCACTGGTATAGCCTCACACGAGATAGCTATATCAGGGCACTTTCAGCAAAATCTTGCTGACGTATGTAATAGTGTCTGCGTTTGGTAGCTGATTATGGGATGGACCCCTGGCTGCAGCAGTCATTGGTTGGACCATCCTTTTGTGTCAGCTCCACATGTGATCGCTGTAACTCCTTCAATGTGTGCTTTGTTCCAAATTCTAAGAAGGGGCGAAGTGTCCACATTCTGATCTTCATTCTTCTTGAGTTTCATGGTTTCCTAATGTCAATCTAAAAGAATTAGAATAGTAGTAATTTTGAGACATAAACAAAAGGAAATAAAAGCAATGAAGTCTGAGGCCCCCCCCCCATCATATGTGTATGCAAGTCAGTTTTAGGTTAGCATAGAGACAGAAATTAAACAGCATCAAAATAATACCATTGCAAAATGAAGTATAATTTGGTTTGTTGTTTGGTTTAAAATTATATTCATTTATTTTAATTTTTTAATTTTTCTTTTTCTTTTTTTTTTTTTTGAGACAGGTAGCTGTCCAAACACTGCTAGAATAACGAGTCTACATCTTGTTATACATTTGCAGACACTTAACTAACTTTGTAACTAAAAGTGTCATCATAAACTGAGACATACAAGAGTTTTCTTCAGAAAGAATACAGCCTGCTTGATTTTAAGAAACACTGCTTTGGGTCCTGCAAGATGGTGCATCCTTTGTCACCCAGTCTGATGATCTGATCTTGACCCTTAGAACACTCCAACTGGTTGAACTCTGATCTCCACAGGGACTATGTGGACACTCAAATAAAATATTAAAAAAGAAAGAAAGAGGTATTACTTTACATCACAGTTAAGTGGCACTTTCTTCATCACAAATACAATGTGTCTTCATTTTGATTAAATTTCAGTAGCTTCCCAATTTTTAAACAATTTGTTATAACTGTTTTGTTATAAAAAATTTATAATAAAACTTTCTCATGGTTTATAAACATTTTTTTTTCTACTTGGTTTTTATGAACTTTAACTTACCCATATATTTACCTCAACCTTCTTTTTATACTCTGAATAAACTGAATGCACTTCCTGACAAAGTACCACTTTTTCATGCCTCTGTATTTTTACATGCACATTTGTGTGCTTAGCACATGTACTCTTTCATGTGTCAGTTTGGAGACCTCAGCACTTAATAAAACCCTTCTCCTTTCCCCAAGCAGACATATAAGAACAATTTATGCCTGACATTTTAGTTTACCCACTTATTTGCAGAAACATTGATTGTGAATGTCAGGGTAGCTATTGTGTAGTTTAAGTACAACAAACTCTGGCAATGACACCAAATTGCCTGTATTAGAATTTTACCATGCTCAGCTTCTAAACCCCGTGATTTAGGTAAGCTGCTTCCTATATTTCCTTCTGTAAAGTAGGAGTGATGAAGACTACCTCTTAGGGTTGTTGCAGATCTGAATGCAATCATTCTTACAGAACTAAAGTCCTCCCTCTCACACAGAAAGGCTGCAGCATTTATTGAATAGCTCAGTATCTGTTGGTCTGCAGACTAACAAAAGGAAAGGGGAGAAGGAAAGAGTAATGAAGATCCAGAGTGAGAAGGTGAAGGGGTCTACTGCCTGCAGTTGATCCCTACATCACAGACTGGGTTCTCTGGGGGATGGTCCGGGGCTGAAACAGAACTAGGGTGGGGAGAGAAATGAACGCCAAGTTTGGCAGGAAGCCTGAAGCATTGTGGGATGTTTCAGGTGTACGCCGGTGAGCTGGGCGGAGCCTGGGGTCCAGGAAGACACACAGGAGCAGACAGCAGGGCAACAGGCTAGCTAGGTGCTGTTTACCAAGACAAAGGATGCCATACCACATGTGGCTCTCCATGGCTGGTCTTTGCATCAGCCATGCTGATGGGGGAGGGACCCTACAAGAAGGGAGGAGAGAGGAGAAGAAAGAATAGAGAAAGAGGGAGAATGGGAAGGGAGGGAGAAGAGAGGGAAGAAGATTGAGAGTGAGAGGAGCAAGAGAGAGGAAAGAGGATGATGAGGTGGGGGTGGGGGCTGTATTTAGCATTTGAATACATAGCAGCACCAGACCCACTCCCAACATTTTCCTGTTTTTTTTTTTTTCTAAATAAAAGGTTCTTTCTCTTACAATAACAAATGACATATAGTAAGAACAATTATGAAACAACTGTGAAAACTATTAGGTAAGATTTACATTTGGCAGCTTTGGATAAAGTATTCTATTATCTATTTTATCACAATGAATTCAAAGTTTTTTACTTAAGTCATTTTCTATTATAACTTGTATTACTAACCTAAAATATTTTCTTAGACCTAAAAACATCTTCTTAAATGCTGAAACACTTAAGCTTAATTATAACACTATAACTATGTAGTCTTTAACTCCATCAGAGACCTGAGAAGAAATAAATATTACCTGTGTATGTAATAAGTGTAAGGAAGCACCTTCCAAAACTATAAAGATGACAGAGAAAGTTGGCTGCCTCAGAATTTTTCTAAAACATTGGAGTATCTATGTTGGAGATTCAGCCTTCTGGCCCAGAATATTTGACATAGTTTTCTGTGGAGCAGCAATTATGAAGGACTAGCCTATCTTGTCCTTGCAAAACTTGGCAGTCAAATTCCCTGCGTCCATGTTTGTCCATTTCAGACAGCATTCTGTCTACAGTTGAAGCAAGGGCAGTTTTTGCACAATGGCAGCTTGACACATTTGAAGCAAACTCCAGAAGAATGTTTTCTGATGCTCACTATCTTCTTTGAAGTAGAAGTGAGACTTGGATACTGCCAAGAGCAGATCTGTCTCATTGTCCAAAAAAAAAAAAAAAAAGGCTTAAATTGATAAAACAACTTTAAATACCATATTCTGTAAGTTTATGCCATATTCTATAGTTTATGTAAATAGGCAAACTTTGTTTCTAACTATTTGCTATCTGTTTAACCTTGGAAATGATTTTATGATAAACCAGTCTGGTATCTATCATAGCCATAAGTTTCATTGACTATTACATTGTATTACTTAATTTTCCTGAACAACTTGTAATAGCAGCTTTTAAAAGGACTAGAACTTATAATACATTATTATTATTAAGAACCATCTAGATGCAATACCTCAAGTAAGAGTTGAAAACATACTCCCACTTTTCCTTTTTTATTGGATATTTTAATTTTTTATATTTCAAATGTGTACTGGCTAGTTTTGTGTCAACTTGACACAGCTGGAGTTATCACAGAGAAAGGAGCTTCAGTTGAGGAAATGCCTCCATGAGATCCAACTGTAAGGCATTTTCTCAATTAGTGATCAAGGGGGAAAGGCCCCTTGTGGGTGGGGCCATCTCTGGGCTGGTGGTCTTGGTTCTGTAAGAGAGCAGGCTGAGCAAGCCAGGGGAAGCAAGCCAATTAAGAACATCCCTCCATGGCCTCTGCATCAGCTCCTGCTTCCTGACCTGCTTGAGTTCCAGTCCTGAATTCCTTGGTGATGAACAGCAATGTGGAAGTGTAAGCCAAATAAACCTTTCCTCCCCAACTTGCTTCTTGGTAATGATGTTTTGTCCAGGAATAGAAACCCTGACTAAGACAAAATGTTATCCCACTTCCCAGTTTTCCCTCCAGAAACCCCCTATACAATCCCCTCCCCCTACTTCTATGAGATTGCTTCCCCACCCACCTACCCACTCTTGCCTCCCTGCCCTCATATTTCTCTACACTGGGACATCAAGCCTTCACAAGACCAAGGGCTTCTCCTCCCATTGATGTCTGACATGCCACCTTCTGCTTCATAAGTGGCTGGAGCTGGTGAGTCCCTCCATGTATACTCTTTAATTGGTGGTTTATTCCTTGGGAGCTCTGGAGGGTTTGGTTGGTTGATGTTATTCTTCCTATGAGGTTGCAAACCCCATTCAGCTCCTTGGATCCTTTCTCCATTGGAGACCCTGTGCTCAGTCCAATGGTTGGCTGTGAACATCCACCTCTGTGTTTGTCAGGCTGAGGCAGAGCCTTGCAAGAGCTGGCTATATCGGGCTCCTGTCAGCAAGTAATTCTTGGCATCTGCAATAGTGTCTGGGTTTGGTGACTGTATATGGGATGGATCCCCATGTGGTGCAGTCTCTGGATGGCCTTTCCTTCAGTCTCTGCTCCACACTTTGTCGATATTTCCTCGCATGAGTATTTTGTTCCCCCTTCTAAGAAGGATCCATACTTTGGTCTTCCTCTTCTTGCGCTTCATGTGGTCTGTGAATTGTATCTTGGGTATTCTGAGCTTCAGGGCTAATATCCACTTATTAGTGAGTGCATACCTTGTGTGTTCTTTTGTGATTGGGTTACCTCACTCAGGATGATATTTTCTAGTGTCACCTATTTGTCTAAGAATTTCACGAATTTGTTGTTTTTAATAGCTGAGTAGTACTCCATTGTGTAAACATACCACATTTTCTGTATCCATTCCTCTGTTGAGGGACATTTTGGTTCTTCCCAGCTTCTCAGGGTTGTTTTGATTTGCATTTCCCTGATAATTAAGGATGTTGAACATTTCTTTAGGGGCTTCCTGGCCATTCAATATTCCTAAATTGAGAATTCTTTGTTTAGCTCTATACTCCATTTTTAATAGGGTTATTTGGTTCTCTGGAGTCTAACTTCTAGAGTTCTTTGTATATATTGGATATTAGCCCTCTATCAGATATAAGATTGGTAAAGTTCTTTTCCCAATCTGTTGTTGGTTTTGTCCTATTGACAGTGTCCTTTGCCTTACAGAAGCTTTGCAATTTTATAAGGTCCCACTTGCCAATTCTTGATCTTCAAGCATAAGCCATTGGTGTTCAGGAACCTTTCCCCTGTGCCCGTGTGTTTGAGGCTTTTCCCCACTTTACTTTCTATTAGTTTCAGTGTATTATCTGGTTTTATGTGGAGGTCCTTGATCTACTTGGACTTGAGCATTGTTCAAGGAGATAAGAATGGATCGATTTGCCTTCTTCTACATGCTGACTGCCAGTTGAGCCAGCACCATTTGTTGAAAATGCTGCTTTTGTTTTCACTGGATGGTTTTAGCTCTTTTTTCAAAGATCAAGTGACCATAGGTGTGTGGGTTCTTTTCTGGATCTTCACTTCTGTTTTATTGATGTACCTGCCTGTCTCTATGCCAACAGCATGGAGTTTTTATCACTATTGCTCTGTAGTACAGTTTGAGGTCAGGGATGGTGACTCCCCCAGAAGTTCTTTATTGTTGAGGATAATTTTTGTTATCCTGAGTTTTTGTTATTCCAGATGAATTTGCAAATTGCCCATTCTAACTCTGTGAAGAATTCAGATGGAATTTTGATGGGGATTGAATTGAACCTGTAGATTGCTTTTGATAAGATGGCCATTTTTACTATATTAATCCTGGCAATCCATGAGCATGGGAGATCTTTCCATCTTCTGAGATCTTCAATTTCTTTCTTCAGATACTTGAAGTTTTTGTAATACGGATCTTTCACTTGCTTAGTTAGAGTCACACCAAGGTATTTTGTATTATTTGTGACTATTGTGAAGGGTGTCTTTTCCCTAATTTCTTTCTTAGCCTGTTTATTCTGTGAGTAGAGGAAGGCTACAGCTTTGCATGAGTTAATTTTATATGCAGCCATTTTGCTGAAGTTGTTTATCAGGTCTAGGAGTTCTCTGGTGGAATTTTTGGGGTAACTTACGTACCCTGACCTGCAGGACTTAAACAACAGGGTTCTTGAGGGAAGGGAACTGCAATGACAAATTTGGGATCAGAAGACATGAAGAAAGGAGATAAGACAAAAATCCAGTTCAAGTCTCATTTACTTTTGGGTAATGGAGGGTTTTTAAACCTGAAAACCACAAACAGTATTTGCTCAGGTACACAGGCCAAACCAGTGCTAGGTAACACATTAACGTCAAAGGAAAGTCCTCATTGTAAAATGTTCCCAGTCAATTAAGGAAAGGATACAATATAGTAGAAGAAGCAAAAGAGTGTTAGATGATGGTCCAGAGACAAGACAGAGGCCGAGATTCCAGGGACTTCCGGGCTGCAACATTTATGTATACTATCATATAATCTGCAATATTTTGACTTCTTACTTTCCAAATTGTATCCCTTTGACTTCTTATTGCTGTCTAATTGCTCTGACTAGGACTTCTAGTAGTATATTGAATAGGAAGGGAGAGAGTGGACAGCCTGTCTAGTCCCTCAGTTTAGCGATATTGCTTAAAGTTTTTCTCCATTTAGTTTGATGTTGGCTACTGATTTCCTGTATATTGCTTTTACTATGTTTAGGTATGGGCCTTAAATTCCTGATCTTTCCAAGACTTTTATCATGAAGGGGTGTTGGATTTTGTCAAATGCTTTCTCAGCATCTGATGTAATGATCATCTGGTTTTATCTTTGAGTTTGTTTATATAGTGGATTTCATTGATGGATTTCTGCATATTAAACCATCCCTGCATCCCTGGGATGAAGCCTACTTGATCATGATGGATGATCGTTTTGACGTGTTACTGGATTCTGTTTGTGAGACTTTTATTGAGTATTTTGCATTGACATTCATAAGGGAAATTGGTCTGAAGTTCTCTTTCTTTGTTGGGTCTTTGTGTGGTTTAGGTGTGAGCATAATTGTGGTTTCATGGAATAAATTGGGTAATGTTCCTTCTGTTTCTATTTTGTGGAATAGTTTTAAGAGTATTGGTATTAGGTCTTCTTTGAAGGTCTGATAGAACTCTGCACTAAACCCATGTGTATTCCTCTATCCCACTCTTCAGGAGGTGGTCCAGGGGCAGCCCTACCTGGGGATCCCTGGAGCTACCTTGCTAAAGCCCCGGGGTTATAGGAGAAAGGGATGATGGAAGAGGTTCCCAACACTGACCAGAGTGCTCAGTGGATCTTGATGGAACAGAGACTCTCTATAGTTTAAGAGCTTTATTATAGAAAGGCAGGTGGAAAGAGAGAAGGTAGGAAGAGAGAGAGAGAGAGAGAGGGAGAGAGAGAGAGAGAGAAGATAGAGGAGAGAAGACAAAGAGAGAGAAGACAAAGAGAGGGGAGAGAGGGGGAGAGAGGGGAAGAGAGAAGGGTAAGAGGTAAGAGAGCTAGGTGGGCCTGAACAGCCCCTTTATATGGTCTTTACTGTTGCTAGGTAACTGGGGAGGAGTTTAACCTGAAGGTCAGAAGCTTGGGCCATTGTTTAGACTACTGACCATGCTTCTCTTGTGGGGACTGAGGGGGGTAGGCGGTAACTAGGCAGGAGCCAGGGTTCCAGGAGCATAAGGGAACGCCTACCGTGTCATGAAGGTGAATTATCACTGAAGGTGAGTTATCACCGTCAGGGTTCAGACCTCCGCTCAGCTAGAGACCAGCCTGCAATTCCCCACAGAGAGTCCTCTGGGGACCTTGGTACCATCTGCAGAGTTTGTGCCCAAGGTGGCATATGGTTGGCACTAACCAGAATGAACCCCAGCTGCTGGTCCGGCAGGTTTCCTGTGTCCCAGTTCCTGCTGGCATAAGCCCCTCTGTGTGGTTTTTGAACAAATGTCGTGTTTCATTCACCAGTGATCCCAAGATCCTGGGTGTGCTAGGGCACCTGCAGTGTGGAGAGTCCTCTTGGGACGATGGAACCATCCACTGAGTTTCTGCCCAACGTGGAGAAGGGGGTGGCCAGTTTGTTTCTTTTTTATTTATAGCATTTGTATACTTTTAAAACATTTTTATTTATTTTTCTCTTCTTTAGAGACTTTACCCTTTTATTTCCAAAGTAAATGTTTCTTTCTATGAAATTTTATCCCCAGTTCAGAAGTTTGGGGCTTTTAAGTTACATTGTAGCTTTGCAAAAAAATTTTTTTCTTTTCTTTTTAACTCCCTCTGTGTGGTTTTAGAGTGTCCTCAGACCAACATGTGTTTGTGGCAGCTCACACTGTTCCCTCAGCTCAATTCAGAAAGCTGTTGTGATCAGAAAAAGATAAAAGGACACCAAGACATGCTCTATTGGGGTGTGGTGAGGTATGGGAGAAAGGGGTGCTTTGGCAGGCCTATGCCAAGGCATCCCTTCCCCCTCTGAGGTAGGGAGTGTTGTTACGAGGGTAGTAGAGGCAGAGAAAGGGAGGGAGGGAGGGAGGGAGGGAGGGAGGGAGGGAGGGAGAGAGAGAGACAGAGAGAGAGAGAGAGAGAGAGAGAGAGAGAGAGAGAAGAAATAGAGGAGGCGGACCATGATCATGTGGAGGGAGGAGAAAGGGAATGAAGAGAGAGGGGGAGCAAGGGAGCAAGAGCATGATCATGTGGAGGGAGGAGAAAGGGAATGAAGAGAGAGGGGGAGCAAGGGAGCAAGAGTCAAGAGAGAGGCAAGAGCAAGAGAGAGAAAGGAGGAGCAAGCAGTCCTTTTATAGTGGGCAAGGCCTACCTGGCTGTTGCCAGGTAACTGTGGGGAGGAGCATAGCTGACTGTTCCCGGGTAACTGTAGTGATGGGGGCTGGAGTCAGACGGAATACCAAGAGCTGCTCCATTGGCTTTGCCTTCTGTTGGTCTTGGCTGGCCTGTCAACTTGCTTACTTATGTGGGGCTTTAGGTCTTTATTCCAGGCATCTAGCTGCCCCTGTTCTGGGTGATACTTTTACATTCTGCGTTTCATTTACACAGCCTTGAGAAGTTGTTGGGCCCACATGGCAGCCACCAGTCAGCTCTTGCTGTCTCTTAGAGGGATTTAGCCTACTGCAGGCTAAAGTGTTTCTTCCTGAATCTCTTAGCCACTTTATTTTAACCAATAACTTTGAATTGGGGAGTAAAGTTTACATAGCATTACTTTAGTGTATGTGAGGATATGTTCTTTGGGGATAATTGGATCTTGGGGGCCAGTGCTAAGCATTTCAATATGTAACAGTATCAAACCAAGCCCAAACTGTGCCCTCAATGTTAGGTAAACTCTTGACCTCATATGTACTTGAAGTCTAGTGGTTGAGATCAGTAACTCACATATGAAGAATCTGATAAAATTTGACATAATATTCCCAAGAGAGAGTGAGTTCATTACAGGCTCTCACATGTGGGATCTGATGTTGTATTCTCAAAGGGAGGAGAGACTACACCCCAAAACAAAAACATCATCTCCAAAACTATGCAAGTATTTGGAATTATTTCAAAAGTGTATAATAATCACAAATAACACAAGGAAGTGTGCACACATGTAACAATGCAAATTGCATTGCATTTCATAAAGATTATGCACATAACAGGCACTTTGTTTTATTATTCAGAATATTGATTACCTACCCAAACAACCAAGAGAGAACTTCTCTGGTTTAGATGTTGTTTGTTTCCTAAAGTCTTGTGTATTGAGGCTTAGCCCTCAGGTTGGTAGTACTGGGATGGGAGATGGTATGGATCCCTAAGCAATAGGATCTAGTGACAGCTCTTAAGCTCATCTGGCATTGTGCCACACTTTGGTCTTCCTTCTTCTTGAGCTTCATGTGGTCTGTGAATTGTATCTTGGGTATTCCAAGCTTCAGGGCTTATATCCACTTATCAGTGATAGAGGGACTGAGAGACTCTAGCTTCTCTTTGCTTTTCTGTTTTAAGATGTGTTCCTTCTCACATATATCCTATGATGACATAATACAGATAAGAAGGGCTTTTCCTGGAACCAATCGATTGCCAGTGTGATGTCCCTGAGCTTGAAAAACTGTGAGTGTAATAATTCAGGTTTCTTCTTCTTCTTCTTCTTCTTCTTCTTCTTCTTCTTCTTCTTCTTCTTCTTCTTCTTCTTCTTCTTCTTCTTCTTCTTCCTCTGACTTTTTTTATTAGATATTTTCTTTATTCACATTTCGAATGTTATGTCCTTTCCTAGTTTCCCCTCTGAAAACCTTCTATCCCATCCCCCTTCCCCTGCTCACCAACCCACCCACCTCCATTTCCCTGTCCTGGCATTCTCCTACACTAGGGCATCGAGTCCTCACAGGACCAGGGGACTTTCCTCCCATTGATGACCTACAAAGCCATCCTCTGCTACATATATGGCTGGAGCTATGGGTCCCTTTATGTATACTCTCTGGTTGGTGGTTTAGTCCCTGGGAGCTCTGGGGGTACTGGTTGGTTCATATTGTTGTTCCTCCTATGGGCATGCAAACCCCTTCAGCTCCTTTGGTCCTTTCTCTAGCTACTCCATTGGGGATCCTGTGCTCAATCCAATGGTTGGCTGTGAGCATCCACTTCTGTATTTGTCAGGCACTGGTAGAGCTTCTCAGGAGATAGCTATATCAATCTCCTCTCAGCAAGCAACTGTTGGCATTCACGATAGCATCTGGTTTTGGTGATTGTTTATGGTATGTATCCCCAGGTGGGGCAGTCTCTGGATGGCCTTTTCTTCAGTCTCTGCTCCACACTTTGTCTCTGCATACCCTCATATGGGTATTTTGTTCCCCTTCTAAGAAGGACTGAAGGATCTACACTTAGGTCTTCCTTTTTCTTGAGCTTCATGCGGTCTATGAATTGTATCTTGGGTATTCTGAGCTTCAGGGCTAAATATCCACTTATTAGTGAGTGCATATCTTGTGTGTTCTTTTGTGATTGGGTTACCTCACTCAGGATGATATTTTCTAGTGCCACCCATTTGAATTTCATGAATTCATTGTTTTTAATAGCTGAGTAGTACTCCATTGTATAAATGTACCACATTTTCTGTATCCATTACTCTGTTGAGGGACATCTGGGTTCTTTCCAACTTCTGGCTATTATAAATAAGCCTGCTATGAACATAGTGGAGCATATTGGAGCATCTTCTGGGTATATGTCCAGAAGTGGTATAGCTTCAGGGTCCTCAGGTGGTACTATGTCCAATTTTCTGAGGAACCTTGAGACTGATTTCCAGAGTGGTTGCACCAGCTTGCAATGGAGGAGTGTTCCTCTTTCTGCACATCCTTGCCAGCATCTGCTGTCACCTGAGTCTTTAATCTTAGCTATTCTGACTGGTGTGAGGTGGGATCTCAGTGCTGTTTTTATTTGCATTTTCCTGATAATTAAGGATGTTTAACATTTCTTTAGGTGCTTCCTGGCCATTCAATATTCCTAAATTGAGAATTCTCTGTTTAGCTCTGTATCCCATTTTTAATAGTGTTATTTGGTTCTCTGGATTCCAACTTCTTGAGTTCTCTGTATATATTGGATATTAGCCCTCTTTCCCAATCTGTTGGTTGTGGTTGACTTCTTTTTGTTATCTAATAGCTCTGGCTAAGACTTTGAGTACTATATTGAATAGGTAGGGAGAGAGTGGACAGCCTTGTCTAGTCCCTGAATTTAGTGATATTGGTTAAAGTTCTTCTCCATTTAGTTTGATGTTGGCTACTGATTTCTTGTATATTGCTTTTACTATGTTTAGGTATGGGCCTTAAATTCCTGATCTTTCCTGATCTTTTCTCAGCATCTGATGTAATGATCATCTGGTTTTATCTTTGAGTTTGTTTATATAGTGGATTTCATTTGTGGATTTCCATATATTGAACCATCCCTGCATCCCTGGGATGAAGCCTACTTGATCATGATGGATGATTGTTTTGATGTGTTCCTGAATTCTGTTTGTGAGACTTTTATTGAGTATTTTGCATTGACATTCATAAAAGAAATTGTTCTGAAGTTCTCTTTCTTTGTTGGGTCTTTGGTTTAGCTATCAGAGTAATTGTGGTTTTATAGAATGAATTGTGTAGTGTTCCTTCTGTTTCTATTTTGTTAAATAGTTTGAAGAATATTGGTATTAGGTCTTTGAAGGTGTGATAGAACTCTGCTCTAAACCCATATGGTCCCAGGCTTTTTTTGATTGGAAGACTATTAATGACTACTTCTATTTTTTTTAGGGGTTATGGGACTATGCGAATCATTTATCTGATCCTGATTTAACTTTGGTATTTTGTATTTGTGTAGAAAACTGCCCATTTCATCCAGATTTTCCAGTTTTGTTGAGTATAGGCTTTTGTAGTAGGATCTGATGAATATTTGGATTTTCTTGGTTTCTGTTGTTATGTCTCCCTTCTCAGTTCTGATTTTGTTAATTTGGATACTGTTTCTGTGCCCTCGTTAGTCTGGCTAAAAGTTTATCTATCTTGTTGATTTTCTCAAATAACCAACTCCTGATTTTGCTAATTCTTTGTATAGTTCTTTTTGTTTCTACTTGGTTGATTTCAGCCCTGAGTTTGATTATTCCCTGCTATCTACTCCTCTTGGGTGTATTTGCTTCATTTTGTTCTAGAGCTTTCAGAAGGACTGTCAAGCTGCTAGTGTATGATCTCTCCAATTTCCTTTGGGAGGCACTCATAGCTATGAGTTTTCCACTTAGCACTGCTTTTGTTGTGTGCCATAAGTTTGGGTATGTTGTGGTTTCATTTTCATTGAACTCTGAATAGTCTTTAATTACTTTCTTTATTTCTTCCTGGACCACATTGTCATTGAGTAGATTGTTGTTCAGCTACCACATTTATGTGGGCTTTCTATTATTTATGTTGTTATTGACGACCAACTTTAGTCCATGGTGATCTGATAGGATGCCTGGGATTATTTCAATCTTCTTGTATCTGTTGAGGCCTGTTTTGTGACCGATTATATGGTCAATTTTGGAGAAAGTATTATGAGGTACAGAGAAGAAGGTATATTCTTTGTTTTTGGATAAAATGTTCTATAGAGATCTGTTAAATCTGTTTGGTTCCTAACTTCTGTTAATTTTACTGTGTCTTTGTTTAGTTTCTGTTTCCCTGTTCTGTTCATTGATGAGTGTGGGGTGTTGAAGTCTCCCAGTTTTATTGTGTGAGGTGCAATGTGTGCCTTGAGCTTTACTATAGTTTCCTTAATGAATGTGGATGCCCTTGCATTTGGAGCATAGATGTTCAGAATTGAGTTCTTCTTGGTAGATTTTTCCTTTGATGAATATGAAGTTTCTTTCCTTATCTTTTTTGAGAAGTTTAGGTTCAAAGTTGATTATTTGATATTAGAATGGCTACTCCAGCTTGTTTCTTGGGACCATTTTCTTGGAGAATTGTTTTCCAGACTTTTATTCTGAGGTAGTGGCTGTCTTTGTCACTGAGATAGGTTTCCTGTATGCAGCAAAATGTTGGGTTCTGTTTATGTCTCCAGTCTGTTAATTTATGTCTTTTTATTGGGGAATTGAGTCCTTTGATATTAAGAGATATTAAGGCAAAGTGATTTTTGCTTCCTCTTATGTTGTTGTTAGAGGTGGAATTATGTTTATGTGGCTATCTTCTTTTTGGTTTGTTAAAGGATGATTATTTTCTTGCTTTTTCTAGGGTGTAGTTTTCTCCCTTGTGTTGGGTTTTTCCATTTATTATCCTTTGAAGGGCTGTATTTGTGGAAAGATCCTGTGTGAATTTGTTTTTGTCATGGAATATCTTGGTTTCTCCACCAGTTTTCTTTATAGGGTTATCTTGCCTCAGGTATATAATTATGGTAAAGAAGATGGATTAATACAAGTATGTTCACCTTCACATCAGTGGAAAGGAAACATTTATCTAAAATTGTGCTTTTTTGTTTTACTTTCCTAAATTTAAAAAAAATGGGAAATAGAAACAGGTTTTCCTTATTGTTGTTGATTCATTAAGAAAGCTGTGTCTCAAAAAAACCAAAAAAAAAAAAAAAAAAAAAAAAAGAAAGAAAACTGTGTCTAGATACTTCTGGTGGTCTGCAATTTCCATTTGGATGGAAGCCCTTTGCAGTGGCTAGGGCTATTTCCTTATTTTAAATAGTTACCCTGCCTTTCTTGAATAGATAGGAGGCATAGCTTCTGTGTCTCCCCAAAGAACCAAACAAACTGCAGTCCTGGGACTCTGATCATTTGACTAACTGAATGACTCCATCTTAAGGCAGAGGGCCAGCATGTATGGCTTGCTTAGATCATTACTGATGCTCACTCTTTTTGGAAGATAAAGGGTAATTAAAAAATCCCTTTAGTGTGTTTTTGTGTCTAGATATGACAATTTTCTTCAGTTCAATAAAAGAGAACCAAAAGGGTCTGAAAGTAGGGATTGGCCTATTTCTTATAACAGCTGCGTACAGTATACAGTCCCTCCTGGTATTCTCTGTGTCATGGTGCCACCAATCAGCATTTTGATGTTTGCTTTGTTACTTTTTGAACTGGTTGGTTGGCACCAGTAGTTGTCATTTTTCCTGCACATCTGTGCTCATCGAAGTCCTCATGACTTCATGCCCTGTCACACCCTGTATCAGAGAAAGTTTTACAGCTTTGCAATAACCAGAGTCTTCTGCAAACAGACTTTAATTGGTGTTTGAACTTGTTTTGGTTTCTAGTGAAATGAACAATATTGCACTGCTGTTTAAACATTCACCTTTGGTTAACTTTTTAGAACAGTGGGATTGTTTTTTTTTTTTGACAAAATAGCCCTTTCAAGTCAGCATTAATGAATGGCAATTGAGCACAAGTCCTCTTTTCCAAACCCACACATTGCATGCTTAGTCAAATGAGTCAGACAATTGCAGCTTATAGTAACTATGATTGACAGTTGTAATTAATGTGCACTAAACTCTGGAGGAGACATAGGGAGTTGTTCTGGGTTGATGATTCTAGAGGGAATTTCTGATGACATGAACATTATCTCTTCTCCATTAAAATTGCTCTCTTTTCTTAACAGAATGTCTTTGAGCTGCTTTTTGGGGTAGACTTTTCTCAATGGTTGCTAAGGGACAATGTGAAAGTTATCTTCTATCCATTTTCTCTGCTTCCTTTTGGCATTTGATCCAATGCGTGGGAAGCAAGCAAGCTATGCATTTGGCTAGTTGTATAAAGTGATAACACTGTCCTGAAGTAACATAAGGTTTTGTGCTAAAATGTACTTACTGTGGCTGGATCCTGAATGAAACAGTCTGGTCAGCATACAGGCAGAGCTGCTGGTCCCGATGGACTACTGTGTACAAAGGTGCTGAATTTATCCCTCTCCCTTAATTCTCATTACATCTTTAGTCTCCTGTTTACTTGTTGTCTTTTTAAACATTCATATATTGGATTATTAATACATGTCTTAAATATTATTACTGACTACATGGAATTATGGTTTATTCTTTCACATCATGGACTTAGCACAAAATTGACTTATAAAGAGATATCTAAGTTTATGTGATATTTTCTGAAATGCCTATATTTAAAGTAAAACTTTTCTTTTTGGTTATTTATAGATATCACTTATAAAAGCAAGGCTTATAGGCTGGTATATGGCTTAGCAGGTAAAGGTACTTGCTGCCAAGTGAGATGACCAGAATTCTAGCCTCAGGACCTCATTTGCTGGTGAGGACATATGTGCAACCCTTCTTCCAGTTGTGCAGCAAGACTCTTGCTGAGAAGACAAACACATATGTCAGCTTGTCCCAGATAGGAAGCCCATGACAGAACAAAATATGGATAGGTAACTCCAAAGTTCAACTTTGTGAACAAAGAAGTTTTATTGGAGTTACTTTAAGGAATATGGGTGAGGGGTTATCTCCCTCCCTTCCTCCTTACCTACCTGTCTACGTACCTACCCAACCACATCTCTCCCTTTCTCTCTGTCTCTGTCTCTGTCTCTCTCTCTGTCTCTGTCTCTCTCTCTTCCTATAGATACTTTGCTTTGCTATTGTGCATGGTATTACACATTTGGAATACTAGCACTTTCGAGGTCTAAATAGGAAGATGGGGAGCTTGAGGCCAACTTGGGTTACATAGTGAGACTCTATCTCGGAGAAACAAAAAGCTGAAATAAAACAAATCACATTCTGATAGCTAAGAAAATCTCCTTTTAAGACCTTCAATTCTGTACATTAACATTGTTAACCCTTGTAAGGAAGAGGTACAATTGTAAATGGTTTGAGTTTCAACAGTGAATCTGTTAGGTATATACAGTACACTGTTTTTACCTTTATTACTGTATTTAATAGTATAGAAGATATAGTGGAACATGGCCTTAGAGTCTTGGCTGATGGTAAATTCATAATCAGTGTTCTACTGGGGATTCAAATTGTACAGAAGACTCTGTTTCCTCTTGAGAGATCTGTAAGAATAAGGCAGGAAGAAAGGGAACAACAACAACAACAACAACAGCAACAATCCCTTTGCAGCCATCTGATTCCCAGGGAGGGGCTACTTGAAGACTTGTAGTACCAGTATGCCTGCTTCCATTGAGACAGTTGGCCTCATCAGTGGCCAATAGTGCCTTTGTAAGTAGGAAATTAAAGATTTTAAACAGGAGGCTGAGGTGGACACACACCTTTTTTTTTTTTCTCAGAATTTGGGAAGTGGATCAGTGGATCAAGGTCAGTGTAGGTTACATAGCTGAGACACACCACATCTAAACAAAACACAACACAACACAAACATAAACACAAACACAAACAAACAAAAAAAAACCTAAGGGGTAGAGTTGGTAGAGTGCTTATCTAGTATACACAAAGCCCTGTGTTCTATTCCCATCAATGCATAAATCAGGTACAGTAGTAAACTCAGTGTTTAAGATAAAAACATTTCAAGGTCATTTTTGTTTATCTAGTAAGTTCAAGGCCAGCCTGCAATAGATGGGACCATCTCTAAATAAATTACTTAATAAATAAGAGACAAATTTCAAACACTATCAAAATTTTCACATAGCTTTGTCATGTTTTTCTGTTTCTATGATTGAAGTAGTCTGACAAAAGCGACTTAAGAGAGACAGGGTTTATTTTGGTTTACAGTTACAAGATACAGTCCATCATGATGGGATAGTCAAGAGATGTTTGTACAGTCAGGAATCAGAGAATAATTAATATGAATAACACACTTTCTTCTTTTTACTTATTGTATTTAAAGAACTGTTTTATATGTATGAGTGTCTTACCTGCATGCATGTCTGTGCACACATGCATGCATGGAGACCAGAAGAGGGCATTAGAACTGGAATGAATGTTGTTTTCATGTGCTTCTTCTTCTTCTTTTTAATTAGATATTTTCTTTATATACATTTCAAATGCTATCCTGAAAATTCACTATACCCCCTCTTGCCCTGCTCCCCTACACACCCACTCCCACTTCTTGGCCCTGGAGTTCCCCTGCACTGGGGCATATAAAATTTGCAATATCAAGAGGCCTCTCTTCCCAATGATGGCCAACTAGGCCATTTTCTGCTATATATGCAGCTAGAGACATGAGCTCTGGGGGGTACTGGTTAGTTCATATTGTTGTTCCATCTATAGGGTTTCAGGCCCCTTCAGCTCCTTGGGTACTTTCTCTAGCTCCTCCATTGCAGGTCCTGTGTTCCATCCTATAGATGACAATGAACATCCACTTCTGTATTTGCCAGGCACTGGCATAGCCTCACTCGAGATAGCTATATCAGGGTCCTTTCAGCAAAATCTTTCTGGCATATGCAATAGTGTCTGGGTTTGGTGGCTGATTTTGGGATGGATCCCTGGGTGAGGTAATCTCTGGATGGTCCATCCTTTCGTCTTAGCTCCAAACTTTGTAACTTCTTTCATGGGAGTTTTGTTCTCTATTCTAAGGAGGAATGAAGTATCCACACTTTGGTCTTCCCTCTTATTGATTTTCTTGTGTTTTGCATATTGTAACTTGGGTATTCTAAGTTTCTGGGCTAATATCCACTATCAGTGAGTACATATCAAGTGACTTCTTTTGTGATTGGGTTACCTCACTAAGGATGAAATCCTCCAGATACATCCATTTGCCTAGGAATTTCATAAATTCATTGTTTTTAATAGCTGAGTAGTACTTCATTGTGTAAATGTACCACATTTTCTCTATCCAGTCCTCAGTTGAGGGACAGCTGGGTCCTTTCCAGCTTCTGGCTATTATAAATAAGGCTACTATGAACATAGTGGAGTATGTGTTCTTATTACCAGTTGGAACATCTTCTGGGTATATGCCCAGAAGAGGCATTGCTGGATCTTCCAGTAGCACTATGTCCAATTTTCTGAGGAACCACTAGACTGATTTCCAGAGTGGTTGTACCAGCTTGCAATCCCTCCAGCAATGGAGGAGTGTTCCTCTTTCTCCACATTCTCGCCAGCATCTGCTGTCACCTGAATTTTTGATCTTAGCCATTCTGACTGGTGTGAGGTGGAATCTCAATGCAGTTTTGATTTGCATTTCCCTGATGCTTAAGTATGTTGAAAAAATTTTCAGATGCTTCTCAGCCATTCAGTATTCCTCACTTGAGAATTCTTTGTTTAGCTCTGCACCCTATTTTTTAATGGGGTTATTTGAATTTCTGGAGTCCAGCTTCTTGAGCTCTTTGTATATATTAGATATTAGTCCTCTGTCAGATTTAGGATTGTGAAAAATCCTTTCCCAATCTCTTGGTGGCCTTTTTGTCTTCTTGATAGTGTCTTTTGCTTTACAGAAGCTTTGCAATTTTACAAGGTCTTATTTGTCAATTCTTGATCTTAGAGCACAAACCATTGCTGTTCTGTTTAGGAAAAATTTCCCCAGTGCCCATATCTTCTAGGCTTTCCCTCACTTTCTCCTCTATAAATTTCAGTGTCTCTGGTTTTATATGGAAGTCCTTGATCCACTTCGACTTGACCTTAGGACAAGGAGATAAGAATGGATCAATTTGCACTCTTCTACATGATAACCACCAGTTGTGCTAGCACCATTTGTTGAAAATGATGTCTTTTTTCCACTGGGTGGTTTTAGCTCCCTTGTCAAAGAGCAAGTGACCATAGGTGTGTGGATTCATTTCTGGGTCTTCAATTCTATTCTATTGATCTAAGTGTCTGTCACTGTACCAGTACCATGTAGTTTTTATCACAATTGCTCTGTAGTATATCTTAATGTCAGGCATGGTGATTCCCCCAGAGGTTCTTTTATTGTTGAGAATAGTTCTTGCTATCATAGGTTTTTTATTGTTCCAGATGAATTTGCAAATTGCCCTTTCTAACTCAGTGAAGAATTGAGTTAGAATTTTGATGGGGATTGCATTGAATCTGTAGATTGCTTTTGACAAGATGGCCATTTTGACTATATAAATCCTGCCAATCTATGAGTATGGGAGATCTTTCCATCTTCTGATATCTTCAATTTCTTTCTTCAGAGACTTGAAGTACTTGTCATACAGATCTTTCACTTCCTTAGTTAGAGTGACACCAAGGTATTTTATATCATTTGTGACTATTGTGAAGGGTGTTGTTTCCCTAATTTCTTTCTCAACCCATTTATGCTTTGTGTAGAGAAAGGTCATTGGTTTGTTTCAATTAATTTTATATCCAGCTACTGCAATGAGCTGTTTATCAGGTTTTGGAGTTCTCTGGTGGAATTTTTAGGGTCACTTATATATTCTATTATATCATCTGGAAATATTGATGTTTTGACTTCTTCCTTTCTAATTTGTATCCCCTTGATCTTCTTTTGTTGTCGAATTGCTCTGGCTAGGACTTTAAGTACTCTATTGAATAGGTAAGGAGAAAGTGGGCAGCCTTGTCTAGTCCCTGATTTTTGTGGGATTGCTTTGAGTTTCTCTCCATTCAGTTTGATTTTGGCTACTGGTTTGAAGTAGATTGCTTTTATTATGTTTAGGTATGGGCCTTGAATTCCTGATCTTTCCAAGACTTTTATCATGAATGGGTGTTGGATTTTGCCAAATGCTTTCTCAGCATCTAAGGGGATAATCATGTGGTTTTTGTCTTTAAGTTTGTTTATATAGTGAATTACATTGATGGATTTCTGTATAT
This sequence comes from Mus minutoides, assembly GCA_902729485.2. Lineage (NCBI taxonomy): Eukaryota > Metazoa > Chordata > Mammalia > Rodentia > Muridae > Mus > Mus minutoides. Next base: position 106,815 of record LR750928.1, on the reverse strand, counting down.
GAAACCATCCCTGTATCCCTGGGATGAAGCCTACTTGGTCATGATGGATGATCATTTTGATGTGTTCTTGAATTCAGTTTGCAAGGATTTTATTGAGTATTTTTGCATCGATATTCATGAGAGAAATTGGACTGAAGTTCTCTTTCTTTGTTGGATCTTTGTGTGGTTTAGGTATCAGAGTAATTGTGGCTTCATAAAATGAATTGGGTAGAATCCCTTCTGTTTCTATTTTGTGGAATAGTTTGTGCAGAGTTGGAATTAGGTCTTCTTAGAAGGTCTGATAGAACTCTACAGTAAACCTATCTGGTCCTGGATTTTTTTTGGTTGGGAGGCTATTGATGATTGCTTCTATTTCTTTAGAGAAAATGGGACTGTTCAGATTGTTAATATGATCCTGATTTAACTTTGGTACCTGGTATCTGTCTAGGAAGTTGTCTATTTCATCCAGGTTTTCCAGTTTTGTTGAGAATAGCCTTTTGTAGTAGGATCAGATGATGTTTTGGATTTCCTCAGCTTCTGTTATGTCTACTTTTTCATTTCTGATTTTGTTATAATTACCAAAATCAGTACTGTCCCTGTGACCTCTAGTTAGCCTGGATAAGTATTTATCTATCGTGTTGATTTTCTCAAAGAACCAGCTCCTGGTTTAGTTGATTCTTTGAATAGTTTTTTTTTTTTTTTTTTGTTTCCACTTGGTTGATTTTGTCCCTGAGTTTGATTATTTCCTGCCCTCTACTCCTCTTGGCTGAATTTGCTTCCTTTAGTTCTAGAGCTTCTATGTGTGCTGCCAGGCTGCTAGTGCATGCTCTCTCTATTTTCTTTTTGGAGGCACTCATGGCTATAAGTTTTCCTCTTAGGAATGCCTTCATTGTGTCCCATCAGTTTAGGTATGTTGTGGCTTCATTTTCATTAAACTCTAAAAAGTCTTTAATTTCTTTCTTTATTTCTTCCTTGACCAAGGTATCATTGAGTGGAGTGTTGTTCAGTTTCCATGTGAATGCTGGATTTCTATTATTTATGCTGTTATTGAAGATAACAGCCTTAGTCTGTGGTAATCTGATAAGATGCATGGGATAATTTCAATATTTTTGTATCTGTTGAGGCCTATTTTGCAACTGATTATGTGGTCAATTTTGAAGGAAGTACCATGTGGTGCTGAGAAGAAGGTATATCATTGTGTTTTAGGATAAAATGTTCTGTAGATATCTATTAAATCCATTTGTTTCATAATTTCTGTTAGTGTCCTTGTGTCTCTGTTTAGTTTCTGTTTCCAGGATCTGTCCAATGGTGAGTGTGGGGTGTTCCAGTCTCCCATTATTATTGTGTGAGATGCAATGTGTACTTTGAGCTTTACAAAAGATTCTTTAATGAATGTGGCTGCTCTTGCATTTGAAGCATAGGTATTCAGAATTGAGAGTTCATCTTGGTTGATTTTACCTTTGATGATTATGAAGTGCCCCTGCTTGTCTTTTTTGATAACATTGGGTTGAAAGTCAATTTTATTCGATATTAGAATGGCTACTCCAGCTTGTTTCTCCAGACCATTTGCTTGGAAAATTGTTTTTCAGCCTTTCACTCTGAGGTACTGTCTGTCTCTTTCCCTGAGGTGGGTTTCCTGTAAGCAACAAAATGTTGGGTCTTGTTTGTGTATCCAGTCTATTGGTCTATGTCTTTTTATTGGGGAATTGAGTCCATTGATGTTAAGAGAAATTAAAGAAAAGTAATTGTTGCTTCCTGTCATTTTTGTTGTTAAAGTTGGGATTCTGTTCTTGTGGCTGTCTTCTTTTAGGTTTGTTGAAGGATTACTTTCTTGCCTTTTCTAGGGTGTAGTTTCTGTCTTTGTGTTGGTGTTTTCCCTTTATTATCCTTTGAAGGGGTGGATTCATGGAAAGATATTGTGTGAATTTGGTTTTGTCTTGAAATACTTTGGTTTCTTCATGTATGGTAATTGAGAGTTTTGCTGGGTATAGCAGCCTGGGCTGGCATTTGTGTTCTCTTAGCATCTGTATAACATCTGTCCAGGATCTTCTGGCTTTCATAGTCTCTGGTGAGAAAAGTGGTGTAATTCTAATAGGCCTGCCTTTATATGTTACTTGACCTTTTTCCTTACTGCTTTTAATATTCTGTCTTTATTTAGTGCATTTTTTGTTCTGATTATTATGTTTTGGGAAGAATTTCTTTTCTGATGCAGTCTATTTGGAGTTCCGTAGGCTTCTTCTATGTTCATGGGCATCTCTCTCTTTAGGTTTGGGAAGTTTTCTTCTATAATTTTGTTGAAGATATTTGTTGGCCCTTTAATTTGAAAATCTTCATTCTCATCTATACCTATTATCCTTAGGTTTGGTCTTCTCATTGTGTCCTGGATTTCCTGGATGTTTTGAGTTAGAATCTTTTTGCATTTTGCATTTTCTTTGGTTGTTGTGCCCATGTTCTGTATGGAATTTTCTGCACCTGTGATTCTCTCTTCCATCTCTTGTATTCTGTTGTTGATGCTCTCATCTACGGTTCCTGATTTCTTTCCTAGGGTTTCTATATCCAGAGTTGTTTCAGTTTGGGTTTTCTTTATTTTTTCTACTTCCCTTTCTAGGTCTTGTATGGTTTTGTTCAATTCTATCACCGGTTTGGTTGTGTTTTCCTGTAATTCTTTAGGGATTTTTGCGTTTTTTTCTTTAAGGACTTCTCCTGTTTAGCATTTTTTCCTGTGATTCTTTAAGGAGTTCTACCTGTTTAGCAGTTTTCTTCTTTATTTCTTTAAGTGAGTTATTAATGCCCTTCTTAAGGTCCTCTACCAGAATCATGAGATTTGATTTTGAATCTGAATCTTGCTTTTTGGGTGTGTTGGGGTATCCAGGACTGGCTGAGGTGTGAGTGCTGGGTTCTGATGATGGTGAGCTGTCTTGGTTTCTGTTTGTAAGATTCTTAGATGTGCCTTTTGCCATTTAGTAATCTCTGGAGTTTGTTGTTATACTTGTCTCTGGTTGGAGCCAGTTTCTCTTGTGATTCTGTTAGCCTCTGTCAGCTGTCCTGGGAGTCCAGCTCTCTTCTGAGTCTCAGTGTTCAGACTACTCTCTTCAGGCAAGCTCTCCTCTTGCAGGGAAGGTGCACAGAGGTCTTGCGTTCAGACTTGCCTCCTGGTTGAAGATGAAGGCCTGAAACAGGGCCTGTCCCAGAAAATGGGTTGCCTCTGCAGTCAGTGCGCTCACCTGCACAGACTGGACTATGAGGGACCCAAGGCATAGGATGGTTCCCTCACCTGCTCTGGAGGTCAGTGCCCTCCCAGGTGGTCACCTTTCCTCTGGTGGGCAAGGTTCCCGGATGTCTGGACCATGAAACGGGCTTCTGACCCAGAAGCTTTGTGCCTTCTGCCTGTCCCAGAGGCTGTGCTGCTTCTTCAGCCAGCTGGCTCACCCTCCATACTCTGCAAGCTGATCTGTGCAGACTGGTCTCAGAGGGACCTGGCAGACAAGATGGCTCACTCACCTGCTCTGGGGGTCACAGCCCTCCTGGGCAGCCACCTCTCTTCTGGCAGGGAAGGTGCCCAGATGTCTGCAGCCTGAAATGGGGGTCTGTCCCAAAAGCTATGTGGCTTCTGCCTGTCCCAGAAGCTGTGTCGCTTCTGCAGTCAGCTTGCTCACCCTCTGCAGTCCACAAGCCAATCTGCACAGACTTGTCTCAGAAGGTTCATGTGCTTCTTCCATGCCTTGGAGATTGAGAATAGTGCAGCAATAAAAACGTATCTCTGTGATATACTGACTTAGACTAGTTGGGGTATGTAGCCTTGAGTCCTTTCCTAACTCATATAGGCTCTGGACTTATGTAGCCTCCCTCAGCCTTGAAGCAGGCTGATTCAGACTTTGCTGCCACTGAATATGAGATCACCTGTGGTGTAGCCTTCTGACTTAGAAGATTTCTATTGCTGTACTTCTCCAAAATCCTGCTACCTGCTGTGATACCCTTGAGAAATTCCGAAGACACATCTGAACGTGAGACACATCCTGCATGTCGTCTTCAGGCTGGCTCCAGGCACCAAGAATGGACTGGCGGGGGGATGGGCCTACCCTGTTTATAAGCACAGACTGTCAATAAACTTCGGGGGCCTTGATTAGAGAACTTTATCTTGGCCTCGTTCTTTTCTCGCCGTCTAATCTCTTTCAGCCCCAGCCTGCCTTTCAGGAGAACCCAGTTTGTGTGGCTGCAGGAGGCTCACAGACTTATGTAGCATTTCTTCTTTTAGTTTCTTTTTTTTTTTTCTTTTTTTTTTTGTATATATTTTTTTGTTTTTTGAGACAGGGTTTCTCTGTATAGCCCTGGCTGTCCTGGAACTCACTTTGTATACCAGGCTGGCCTTGAACTCAGAAATCTGCTTGCCTCTGCCTCCCAAGTGCTGGGATTAAAGGCATGGGCCATCACATCCGGTATCTTTTAGTTTCTTGAGGAAGCCCCACACTGACCCCCAAGGCTGCACCAGTTTATGTTTCCCCTCCCCCAACAGCAAATATGATTCCTCTTTCGATACACCCTCAGAAGTAACTTATCTTCTTGCTGAATAACATGAAATTTCCATGTGGTTTCTCAGAGTGGTTTTAATTTGAATCTCCATGATATATAAGCATGTTAAACACTGTTTAAAATCATTTATTGGCCATTTATGCTTCTAATTTCTAGGCTTTCTATTCAGTTTATTAGTTCCTTTCATTGATTTACTGATTTTTTGATATTTATTTATTTTTGTAATTTTTATATGTTCTAGATATTAGCTGCCCATCTAATGTTCAGTTTCCAGGCTTTTTCCTGTTCAGTAATCAGTGTATTATACTATCCATCATTTCTTTTGAGTACAGTCTTTTACTTTCTTGTGATTTCCTTTGCCAGTTATTGTCCTGTCAGAGCCCTTTTCAGGAAGTTCTTTCCTGAGCCTATATTTTAAAGCCTATATACTTGGAGTGTATATATCCTAGGTCTACATATTTGTCTATGATCTCCTCTGGAAATTTCAGTTCCAAGCTTGGCATTAATATCTTTGGTTCATTTTGAATTGAAGTTTGTGCAGTTCAGAGGCATGGATGGGGAAGATGTTGGAATGGGCCAACTCAAAGCCCTAGATTTGGGCCTTGGAGATAGCTGAGTTGCTCAGCCTGCCAGCTGGGCAAGCTCTTCAGTACTGCCTTGGATAGCTCATCCAATTCCAAACTCACCAAGGACTGGGGCTACCTCTCCTGTTCTTATGCCCTTGGGATCCGTTTACCTGCAACCCTACAGCCAGTGTCCTTCTGTGCTTTCCAGGTGAGGTGCAAATCCAGCTCTCCCACTCTCATGACCTCAGGGCCAGCTGTCCCACCTGCCTCATGTGGCAGGGGTGGGTATGGGTGGGAGGGATGGGGGGATGGGTGGTATGCATCTTTTCATTGCCCAAGCCACCTAATGGTAGACTGCAGATGAGGGATGGGGACAGCTTTCCCATGCTCATGGCCTTGGGGTTGGCTCACCCATAACCCTGCCAATGGGGGTGGGGGTGGGAGTGGGAGTTGGGGAGTAAGCTCTACTGTGCTACACAGGCAAGGGATAGGACCAGCTCTCCAAAGTGCTTCAGTGCTGTGGACTGGCTTCAGTCAGCCCCTCAATCTGGAGGAGAATCAGTGTCCTGGTACAGGTGGGCAGGGAGTCGGCAAAAAGTGACAAACAAATATGGACACCAGAGAGAGTGCTGTATCTGAATGTAATCTTTCAAAGTGAGCATCAGACTTATATATTACAGAAGAAAACTAAGAAGTTAGGTGACACTTCAGCCAAGGTACATTGAAGTTATCTGAAACAAAACAGAGTAATGCATTCAAAAGACTGACAGGAACCAGGCAATGTTTACAACTGAGATAATATCAGCCCTACCTAGAGTCAGCAATAGATAGGGGCCAGGTGAGAATTTCACTCCCTAGTCACAATTTATGCTATTCTTCTGAGCCTTGTGAAAGCTTGCACCAGGGGTTTCTGCTCTAGCTGACCTTTTCATGAATAATGCAATACTGTATGTACTGGCTGGTTTTGGGTGTCAATTTGACACAAGCTGGAGTTATCACAAAGAAAGGAGCTTCAGTTGGTGAAATGCCTCCATAAGATCCAGCTGTAAGGCATTTTCTCAATTAGTGATCAAATGGGGAGGTCCCCTTGTGGGTGGTGCCATCTCTGGACTGGTAGTCTTGGTTCTATGAGAGATCAGGCTGGGAAAGCCAGGGGAAGCAAGCCAGTAAAAAGTATCCCTCCATGGCCTCTGCATCAGCTCCTGTTTCCTGACCTGTTTGAGTTCTAGTCCTGACTTCCTTTGGTGATGAACAGCAATGTGGAAGAGTAAGCTGAATAAACCCTTTCCTCCTCAAGTGCTTCTTGGTCATGATGTTTGTGCAGGAATAGAAATCCTGACTAAGACACTGTAGTTTTTCCTTAAACCACAACCCTCCTTCTTACCAGGCCATTGTAAATTCTTGTATTTGGGAGTAACTTGATGCTCTATTAAGTGTCTGTAGGGAATCTCCATTTGTCAGAAGAACTCATCAACTTTCTTCTAATATGCAATGTAGTCTGCTATACCTGACTGTAATGAGAATTCTAAGTTTACTATTTTTAACTAGCCCTGAGAATACTAGCTCCTATCTAGCAAACTGAGATGCCTGATTACTAACTGTCAATGTGGGGCATTTCATCTGGATGAATAACATTCTTACAGAAATTCCAAGCCCAGGGTCAGCTCAAGGACTGCCTAGAACATTGGTGAAGGCCAGACAGTAGAGTTCAAACTGGTTTAGGTATTGGTAAAATCATTTCTTGGAGGCACCTATAATAAAACAACACTGAAACGAAGCACACAGATCCATCCACCGACTAATATAGGAACAGGTTTGGAGCATTCATGTCAAGGTTCCAGGTGACTGAGTTTCTGTGAAACTCTTTGCCTTGGAATTGCATCCAAACCTTTAGGCCGGTCACAAAGACATCACTGGAGTGGGTGTGGCACTTCAGGTTCAAATCAGGGACATGTGCATGGCCTTTCATGGTAACACTGGCCTGGGACATCAACACAGACTGTGGATGCCGTCAGACCAGAATGCCAGAAATGTCCCCCTAGCCCCACCCAAACCTGCCAGCAGATCATGGGCCTAGTCCCCATGGCTTCAGGTGGCGGCATAGGTAATTTAGATCATCTTGTTATTCCATGGCAGCATGGCCCTCAGATATCCACATGGTCTCTGGTTGACAGCCCAGACCACAGATATCCACTTGGCCTTTAGTGGTAACTCAGGCCACAGACATTGACATATAGCCCAGCTATAGTGGGGCCAGAGACCCAAACATGGCACTTGGCAGCAGCCCAAGCCAGGATCTCACCATGGCCTTCTCATATCTGCCTGTTCCTCATTACCTTCAAGTCACCACTAAGAGGAGCAAGTAAGTGGTGGAGAGATGGAAGAGAAAGAGAAGCAGAAGGATGTGGGCACAATGAAGACAGGCAGAACTAGAGACAATGGTAGTGAGGAAGTGCTTAATTTGAGTACCTGTTGATGGCACCTGGACCATGGTGGGGTCCTGGCCTGTGCTGCCACAGGTGTACACATCTGGGTCCATGACCCTGCAGCAGTAGGGGTCTGTTACTACCAAAGTTCAAGTTGATACCGCTGGTCTGGGTTGCTGCCAGGGAACATATTGATGTCTAAGGGCTGAGTGTGAGAGCCAGCCCTGCTCCTTGTGTGGTGTGTGGTGGCCTGAATGAGGGAGAGACACTCTTCTACTCTCCCTTTTGCCCTTGTAACCTGTGGTGGGTGAAAGAGCTGGCCACAGAGCTGTGAAAGCAGGAGAGCTGGTCCTGCATATCACCTTGTGCAGTACTCTGGAGAGAAGGTCTTGCACCTCAAATGTAATACAGAATAGTGTGGACAAAGTTAAGTTGACCCCAAGAGTGTGAGTGTGAGAGAATTGACCCTGAAACTTCTCTGCCATGTGGCACTACAGACAATGGAAAAATGCCCTTCACCATCCTCACCCATTGCCATCTCCAAAAGGTGGGAGAACTGGCCCTGGGATCATGATAATGAGAGAGCTACTCCTGTCCCTAGCTCCAACACTTAGAAGAGAGAGCCCTGCACCTCCCTTTGGAAGCAGAGTAGAGCTGGCCTTGGCTGTGGGGGTTGCTAGTGAACTACCCAGAGAATGTGAAGGCCTGATTCAGGACTTTGAATTGGTTCACCTCAACATCAATAAACTGCTAGAGTGCATGAGTGGGCTGGTCCTACAGATCCCAAACTACAGGATCTCCATGACATAGGGCAACAACAGAATATCTGGGAAGAGTCTCAATGAGGTTCTAGTATTGATAGTGTAGTACAAGTCAAGAGTCCTAGAATCAGACCAATGAGTCATCGCAATGAACATTTGCAAGCAGAGAATTGTGGACAAAAGTGAATACTGTAGAACACACTGACACTCTGCAGCTTCCCCAAGATATTTTTGTCTGTTGGAGGGGTGGTTGCAGGGGTGCAAGCAGGGTGGGCCTCAGAGAAAAGGGAGGTGAGGGGGAGTGGAGTGCATGATGTGAAATTCACAAAGAACCAATAAAAATTAAAGAATTATTTAACAATCTCATGTTGAGTGTGAGATGTTTTGCTTTTTGTAGCCTTTGAACAATGAAGTGCTCAATCCCCACTAGAGGGTGCATGGGCATTGTTTAATTCACCGCTTCAGGCCTTTGGACTTTGTAACTCAAATGCATTTTTTATTCTTTATACTGATAGGTGAATTTAATTAGATAATTTGGCACCAATGTGATCCAAACAGTTACAGTCTGGTTTCCTTTCAGGTTAGTAGTAATTAGGTGCTGGTGAGGTATCTCATAAGGGTGCTAACTGCTAATCCTGCTAGCCTGAGTTCAGTATCTCTGTATCTGAGTTCAATAATCCACAGGGTTGAAAAAGAGAACCTACTTTCACAAGGTGTCCTCTGACATCTACATGCATGTCCCCACATTTAAACTTCCACTACTCTCCAATCAATTGTTTTGTCTTTGAGTAAATAACTCCAGTCCTGGTTATTGCAGATTGAGGTGTATGTTTTCTGTCTGTCGTTTACCTTTTCTAGGATCAGGTTATGGGTGGAGTAGGGGTGTAGGATGAGGGGGCCTCCTAATTTAAGAGCAGTGGCTTTAGGTGCCTGCACTTCCGACTTGAGTCAGAGCATGTTAAAAACTACCAAAGCATGGTACTTTACCTGCAGCATCAGGGCTCCTGGAAATTTGTCAGATGTAAATGTGTGGGTTTGGTCCCTGGTCTGATGAAGTAGAAGTTCTGGGAACAGGGTCTACAAGTCCATATGTTAACAATTTTGCTGAATGTTTCTGGCTATATTTCAACTGGGGAATCACCAAGCTAGTCATTTGGCTTTCAAAAGATATTCAGAATCAAGGTTTTATTTATTATTAGGAATTAAAAAATAAAATTGTGTGTGTGTGTGTGTGTGTGTGTGTGTAAATGAACTAGTGAGTGAAGGTGCTTGAGGAGGGTAAGGAGGACATCTTTTCCCTGGGGATGGAGAGAACAGGCAGTTGTGAGGAGCCTAATGGGAGTCCTTCCCAAGAGCAGAACATGCTCTGAGTTCTTGAGAGCTTCCATTTGTTTATCACTAAAATTGCTAAAGATTTAATTATTTTATTTTATATGCATTACTGTTTTGTTTGAATGAATGTATGTGTGTCACATACATGCCTGGTGTCTATGGAGGGCAGAAGAGGGCAGTGGAACCCTAGGAACTGGAGTCAGAGATGGTTAAATGCCAACATGTAGATGCTGGGAATTGAAGTCAGCTCCTCTACAAAGGGAATAAATGCCCTAAACCACAGACCCATCTTTCTAGCCCTCATTCCTAACCATTTAATAACAAATTTATTGGTCAAAAGCAGACTTTTCTCCAGGCTAAGTTTCATATACTTATGCAAATGCTAGTCAGGGATTGGGTACTTCATGGAAAAAGACATAAAATGTATATAATAAAAATATTTAAATGGTTTCATATTTTTGGTTAACATGACCTACTTATATTTATTAATGAGACATAGTATGATATTCTAATATATGAATGCAGCAGGTACTAGCGACCTACTTATATTTATTAATGAGACACTGTATGATATTCTAATATATGAACGAAGCAGGTACTAGCGAAATCTGTGTAATTCACATTTCCTTCTTTTCATTTCTTTATATTTAGATGCTTTCATCCTATTTCTCATGAGTTCCATAAAATATGTAATAATTCATTGTGAACTACAGTAACAGCAGAAGTTTTTTGGTCTGTCTGTGTTTTGGTATCACCATGCACAACCTCTTCTACTTGTCATAAGCTTCCAAAAGAGGCTTATCTCTCATAAGTCATAGAAAAGATGTCAACTCAAAGGAAGCTTTGGAAATAGTTTACAGGCAGCAGATACCAGGACAGTCAAAGAGTGTAGGTGTGAAGTACAGCTGGATGGGCAGGAGTCAGAATCTGGTGCCAGCCAGCTAACCTGCTTCAAGTAACAGACTTGTGTGGTGTTGGGCAAGTTACTCTTCCTTGCTACAGCTCAATTTTCTTCTAAAAAAATAAAGAAAAGACATTTATTGATTTTGTATGAGTTTGGGTGTATGCCATTGTGGTGGTTTGAATATGCTTGGCCCATAGAAGGTAGCACTATTAAGAGGTGCGGCCTTATGGAAGGAGGTGTAGCCTTGTTAGAGGTAGTGTGTCATTGTGGAGGCAGGGTGTTGAGGGCTATGAAAATATATATGCTCAAGACTGGCCAGTGTGATGCAGACTGTCCTCCTGGATGCCTGCAGAAGAAAGTCTCCTCTAGTCTGCCTTCAGAGCAAGATGTAGAACTCTGGGCTCCGCTAGCAGCATGTCTGCCTGCATGCTGCCTTTCTTCCCATTATGCCAGCAATGAACCAAACTTCTAAAACTTGTAGGTCAGCCCCAATTACATGTTTTCTTTTATAGCTGTTGCCTTGGTCATGGCGTCTCTTCACACCAATTAAACGCTAACTAAGACAGACACAGTGTGAGTGTGGACTCCAGAAGACAAGTTGTGGGAGCTGGATCTTTTCTTTCCACCATGAGAACTGTAGCCATGCTGTCAGGCTTAACAACAGTCACCTTTACCCACTGAACCAACTCACTGGCCCAACATAACTCAGTTTTCTAATTTGCAAACTGAGAATAATATAACAATACTGCTTTTCTTTTAAAGTTCTCAGCAAGAGAAATCAGAGCCAAGCATGGGATGGAGCTTATAGTCTCAGTGCTTAGGATGCAAAGACAAGAGGACTGGGTGCTCAAGGTCATCAAGATCATCATCCCCTGCTGAGTTTGAAGCCACTCACCACTCTACACCCCACCATCCCTCAAATTACACAAGATTACTAACAGACACAGTCCAACTCTTGGCACCATATACATGTTTAAAAATATTGTACAAAATTGTGCAATACCAGCACAATATTATCCCATTTGCAGTAACAACGCAAACACAATCATTTTTCCAAATTGTTTTTCTTCTTTGAGGCAAAGTTGAAGTTTACTAAAATATAGTGTCTTAGTCAGGGTCTCTATTCCTGAACAAATATCATGACCAAGAAGCAAGTCGGAGAGGAAAGGGTTTATTCAGCTTACATTTCCATACTGCTGTTCATCACCAAGGAAGTCAGGACTGGAACTCAAGCAGGTCGGAAAGCAGGAGCTGATGCAGAAGCCATGGAGGGATGTTCTTTACTGGCTTGCTTTTCCTGGCTTGCTCAGCTTACTCTCTTATAGAACCCAAGACTTCCAGCCCAGAGATGGTCCTACCCTCAAGGGGCCTTCCCCTCTTAATCACTAATTGAGAAAATGCCTTACAGTTGGATCTCATGAAGGCATCTCCCCAACTAAAGCTCCTTTCTCTGTGATAACTCCAGCTGTGTCAAGCTGACACAAAACTAGCCAGTACATATAGTTTTAATAAAAGATTTAAGCATAGGAGTTACATTATAAGTGCTTAGAAAAATGATAGTACATACCCAAGACTTTAATACATTTCTTAGATTTTCCATTTTTTATTGAAAAAATTTTAACATAAACAATCCCCATTATATTTCTAGAGTGACAGTCCCCTACAAGCTGCTTTTAGCTTTTGCCTCAGCTGTCCCACATGTTGGCTCTCACAATCAACTCCTTGACATCTTTTTAGGTTTCTTTTGTAAAATGGGTGTTATAACATCCATCTTAGAGCTGAGGTGAGAGAAAGGAGCAGAGAGTAAATTGTGGGAATGAGGTCACAGTATCTGCCTGTTACAGGTATAGGCAAACAAAAGAAAAGCACTTGCCATAAGAACTATGTTCTTCTGTTTGGTGTTGCTCCATAGTCTGCTTCTGGGTGACTTTTCAGGAGGGTTCTAGTTTTCTTTCTTTTTTTCATATAGGGCATTGTTTTTGGATCACATTTTTCTTTTTAAAGATATATTTTTCTTGAGGTTGGCACCAGCCCCAGGCCACCTTGGGCTCAAACTAGGCACATGGTCCCACGGTCCCTAGAGGACTTTCCACGCCACAGGCACCCTAGCACACTCAGGATCTTGGAATCACTGCTAAGTGAAATGCAACATCTGTTCCAAAACAACCTGCAGGGGCCTGTGCCAGCAGGAACAGGGACACAGCAAACCCACTCGACCAGCAGCTGGGGTTCGTTCTAGTCTGCACCAGCCCCAGGCTACCTTGGTCACAAACTCAGCAGACAGTCCCACGGTCCCCAGAGGACTTTGCACGCTGCAGGTGCCCAAGCACACCCAGGATCATAGGATCACTGAGGAGAGTAGGCCTTCAGAGAGGGCTCTGACCCCAGGACTCAGGTGAGAGAGCCATCTTGTATCCCAGGTCTCTCAGAGACCAGTCCACACAGGAGAGCGCATTGGGCTGCAGAAGCAATAGAGCTTCTTGGAAAGGGTCCCTTCGGGCCTTCATCCTCAAACAGGAGACATAGCTGAGACCCAGACCTCTGGGCACCTTCCCTACCAGACGAAAGTTGGCTTCCAGGGAGCGCTTTGACCCTAGGACTCATGTGAGAGTGCCATCTTGTATCCCATGTCTCTCAGAGACCAGACCACACAGGAGAGCACTTGGGCCGCAAAAGCAGCAGAGCTTCTTGGACAGATTCCCTTTGGGCCTTCATCCTCAGCCAGGAGGTAGATCTGAAGGCCAGACCTCTGTGCACCTTCCCTGCAAGAAGAGAACTTACCCCCAGAGAGTACTCTGACCACGGGGCCTCAGGAGAGAGTTGGACTCCCAGGAGTTCTGACAGAGGCTAACAAAATCACAGAAGGAACAAGCTCCAGCCAGAGACAGCTAGAACATCTAACACCAGAGATTACCAGATGGTGAAAGGGAAATGTAAGAACCTTACTAACAGAAACCAAGACCTCTACGAATCAACAGAACCCAATACTTCCCACCACAGTGAGTCAAGGATACCACAACACACCCCAAAACAAGATTCATATTTAAAATCATATCTCATGATGCTGGTAGAAGATTTAAGAAGGGCATTAATAACTCATTTAAAGAAATACAGGAGAACACTATTAAATAGGTAAGTCCTTAAAGAGGAAGCACAAAAATCCCTCAAAGAATTACAGGAAAACACAACCAAATAGGTGATGGAATGGAACAAAACTATCCAAGATCTAAAAATGGAAGTAGAAAGAATAAAGAAAACCCAAAGTGAGACAACTGTGGAGATAGAAACCCTAGGAAAGAAATCAGGAACCATAGATGAGCATCAGCAACAGAAAACAAGAGAGGGAAGAGAGAATCTCAGGTGCAGAAGATTCCATAGAGAACATGGGCACAACAATCAAAGAAAATGCAAAATGCAAAAAGATTCTAACTCAAAACATCCAGGAAATCCAGGACACAATGAGAAGACCAAACATAAGGATAATAGGTATGGATAGAATGAAGATTTTCAAATTAAAGGGCCAGCAAATATCTTCAACAAAATTATAGAAGAAAACTTCCCTAAAGAAAGAGATGCCCATGAACGTACAAGAAGCCTACAGAATTCCAAATAGGACCAGAAAAGAAATTCCTCCAGATACATAATAATTAGAACAACAAATGCACTAAATAAAGATAGAATATTAAAAGCAGTAAGAGAAAAAGGTCAAGTAATATAAAAAGGCAGACCTATTAGAATTACCCCAGACTTCTCACCAGAGACTTTGGAAGCCTGGACAGATGTTATACAGACCCTAAGAGAATACAAATGCCAGCTCAGGCTACTATACCCAACAAAACTCTCAATTACCATAGATTGAGAAGCCAAAGTATTCCATGACAAAACCAAATTCAAGCAATATCTCTCCACGAATCCAGCCCTTCAAAGGATAATAAAGGGAAAACACCAACACAAGGATGGAAACTATGCCCTAGAAAAAGCAAGAAAGTAATCCTTCAAAAAACTTAAGAGAGCCGCAAGAACCAAATCCCATCTCTAACAACAAAAATAACAGGAAGTAACAATTACTTTTCCTTAATATCTCTTAATGTCAATGGACTCAATTCCCTAATAAAAAGACATAGACTAGCAGACTGGCTACACAAAGAGGACCCAACATTTTGCTGTATATAGGAAACCCACCACAGGGAAAAAGACAGACACTACCTCAGAGTAAAAGACTGCAAAACAATTTTCCAAGGAAACAGTCAAAAGAAACAAGCTGGAGTAGCCATTCTAATATCGAATAAAATCGACTTCCAACCCAAAATTATCCAAAAAGACAAGGAGGGGCACTTCATACTCATCAAAGTTAAAATCTTCCAAGATGAATTTCCAATCTGAATATCTATGCTCCAAATGCAAGGGCATCCACATTCATTAAGGAAACTATAGTAAAGCTCAAAGCACACATTGCAACTCACATAATAATACTGGGAGACTTCAACACCCCACTTCCATCAATGAATAGGTCCTGGAAACAGAAACTACACAGACACACATTGAAACTAACAGAAGTTATTAAACACTTGGATATAACAGATATCTACAGAACATTTTATCCTAAAACCAAAGAATATACCTTCTTCTCAGCACCTCATGGTACCATCTCCAAAACTGGCCATATAATTGGTCACAAAACAGGCCTCCACAGATACAAAAATATTGAAATTATCCCATGCATCCTATCAGTTAACCACAGACTAAGGCTGATCTTCAATGACAACATAAATAATAGAAAGCCAACGTTGACGTGGAAGCTGAACAACACTCTATTGAATGATACCTTGGTCAAGAAAGAAATAAAGAAAGAAATTAAAGACGTTTTAGAGTTTAATGAAAAATGAAGTCACAACATACCCAAACTTATGGGACACAATGAAAGCATTCCTAAGAGGAAAACTCATAGCTCTGAGTGCCTCCAAAAAGAACCTAGAGAGAGCATACACTAGCAGCTTGACTAGATGGCAGGAAATAATCAAACTCAGGACTGAAATCGACCAAGTGGAAACAAAAAGAACTACACAAAGAATCAACCAAACCAGGAGCTGTTTGTTTGTTTGTTTGTTTGAGAAAATCTACAATATAGATAAACCCTTAGCTAGGCTAACTAGAGGGCACAGGCAAAGTATCCTAATTAACAAAATCAGAAAAGAACAGGGCCACATACAACAGAACCTGAGGAAATAAAAAACATCATCAGATCCTACTACACAAGGCTATACTCAACAAAACTGGAAAATCTGGATGGAATGGACAATTTTCTACACAGATACCAGGTACCAAAGTTAAATCAGGATCAGATTAATGATCTAAACAGCCCCCATTTCCCCTAAAGAAATAGATGCAGTCATTAATATTCTCCCAACCAAAAAAAGCCCAGGACCAGATGGGTTTCATGCAGAGTTCTATCAGACCTTCAAAAAAGACCTAATTTCAATTTTCCTCAAACTATTCCACAAAATAGAAACAGAAGGTACTCTACCCAATTCATTCTATGAAGCCACAATTACTCTGATACCTAAACCTCGTTAAGACCCCCCCAAAGAAAGAGAACTTCAGACCAATTTCCCTTATGAATATTGATGCAAAAGTACTCAATAAAACTCTCACAAATGAAATGCAAGAACACATCAAAACAATAATTCACCAAGATGAAGTAGGCTTCATCCCATGGATGCAGGAATGGTTTAATATACAGAAATTGGTCAATGTAATCCACTATAAAAGCAAACTCAAAGAAAAAAAAAGCCACATGATCATTTTGTTTGATGCTGAGAAGCATTTGACACAATTCAGCATCCCTTTATGATAAAAGTCTTAGAAATATCAAGAATTCAAGCCCCATACCTAAGCATAGTAAGAGCAATACACAGAAAACCAGTTGCCAACAATAACAAAAAAATTGGAGAAAAACTTGAAGCAATCCCACTAAACTCAGGGACTAGACAAGGCTGTTCTCTCTCTCCCTATCTATTCAATATAGTACTTGAAGTTCTAGTCAGAGCAATAGACAACAAAAGGAGGTCAAAGGGATACAAGTTGGAAAGGATAAAGTCAAAATATCACTATTTGCAGATTATATGTTAGTATACTTAAGCTACCCCTAAATTCCACCTGAGAACTCTCACACCTAGAAGAATGCAATGTGATCCATATTTATCTCCCTGTACAAAGCTCAAGTCCAAGTGAATCAAGGACGTCCAAGTGAATCAAGGACCTCCATATAAAACAAGATACATTGAAACAAATAGAAAAGAAGTGGGGATGAGCCTTGAGCACATGGGCACAGGGGAAAATTTCCTGAACAGAACACCAATAGTTCATGCTCTAATATCAAGAATTGACAAATGGGGACCTCATAAAATTTCAAAGCTGTTGTAAAGAAAAGGACACTGTCAATAGGACAAAATGGCAACCAACAGATTGGGTAAAGGTCTTTACTGATCTTACATTTGATAGTGTGCTAATATGCAATATATATAAAGAACTCAAGAAGCTGGACTCCAGAAAATCAAATAACCTCATTAAAAATGGGGTATAGAGCTAAACAAAGAATACTCAACTGAGGAATAGCAAATGGCTGAAAAGCACCTAAAAAACAGTTGAACATCCTTAGTCATCAGGGAAATGCAAATCAAAACATTCCTGAGATCCCACCTCACACCAGTTAGAATGGCTAAGTTCAAAAATTCAGCTGACAGCAGATGCTGGTGAGGATATGGAGAAAGAGGAACACTTCTCTATTGCTGGTGGGATTACAAGCTGGTACAACCACTCTGGAAGTCAATCTAGCAGTTCCTCAAAAAATTGGACATAGTACTACCCGAGGACTCAGCTATACCACTCCTGGGTATATACCCAGAATATGCTCCAAAATGTAATAAGGGTACATGCTCCACTATGTTCATAGCAGCCATATTTATAATAGCCAAAAGTTGAAAACAACCCAGATGTCCCTCAACGGAGGAATGGATACAGAAAATGTCATACATATACACAATGGAATACTACTTAGCTATTAAAAGCAATGCCTTCATGAAATTCACAGGCAAATGGAAGGAACTTGAAAATATCATCCTGAGTGAGGTAACTCAAATCACAACAGACCACACATAGTTTGCACTCACTGACAAGTGGACATTAGTCCAAAAGTTTGGAACACACAAGATTCAATTCACAGACCATATGAAGCCCAAGAAGAAGGATGACCAAAGTGGATGCTTCAGTGCTTCATAGAAGGGGGAACAAAATACTCACAGGAGAAAATATGGAGACAACATGTGGAGCAGAGACTGAAGGGAAGCCTATACAGAGACTGCCCCCACCATGGGGGTCCATCCCATATACAGTCACCAAATCCGGATACTATTGTGGATGCCAAGAAGTGCTTGCTGACAAGAGCCTGATATAGCTGTCTTCTGAGAGGTTCTGCCAGTGCCTGAAAAATACAGAGGTGGATGCTTGCAGGTCCTGGATGGAGGAGCTGAGAAAGAACTGAAGGAGCTGAGGGCTTCTGGAGCCCCATGGAAGAAGCAACAGTGTCAACCAGCCATACACCCCTCTCCCCAGAGCTCCTGGGAACTAAATGGAGGGACCCATTGCTTTGGCTGCATATGTGGCAGATGATGGTCTTGTTAGACTTGACTTGGAGAAGAAGACATTGGGCCTGAAGGTGTTCAATGCCCCAGTGTAGGGGAATGTGTGGGCAGGATGGAAGTGGGTGGGTGGGTGGAGGACCACCCTCATAGATGCAGGGGGAAGAAGAATGGGATAGGAGGTTCCCAAAAGGGAGATCTGGAAAGGGAAAAACATTTTAAATGTAAATAAAGAAATTATCATTCATATATATATATAGACTATGTCTCCTGGGTATATTAGTTGAACACAGAATAACAAAATACCATAAAACTAGGCACAAACTCTCATATAAAGGCTGTGTGAGGCAACCCAGTAAGAGGGAAAAGGTCCCAAGAGCAGGTAAAAGAGTCAGTCACCTCCACTCCAACTGTTAGGAGTCCCACAAAAACACCAAGCTAAAAACCATAGTACATATGCAGAGGACCTAGTGCAGACTCATGCAGGCTCTTTGAATTTTGTGTAGGGTGATAAATATTGTTTTATTTGCATTTTTCTACATGCAGACATCCAGTTAGACCACTACCATTTTTTGAAGATGCTTTCTTTTTTGTGTTGTTTATTTCTGGCTTCTTTATTTACAAAAGTGTCTATAGAAGTGTGGATTTATGTCTGGGACCTTGATTCAATTCCATTGATCAATGTTCCTATTTTTATTGCAATAGTGTGGCTATTAGAGACTCTACTAGGTCTGGAGGATCCACTTCTAAACTAACTCAGTGTCTCTGGTGAAACCTTCTATTTTTTGTCATACAGCCTTCCCTATACCACTTCTTATGGCAAAGCCCTGACTTCTCACTAAGCAAGGATAAGAGACAGAGATAAAGATGATAGGTAGACTGTAGAGGTGTCAGATAGATTGTATGCTACTACTTATTTCCTCTTCTTTTAAAAAAATGTATTTTCTACTCTATTGATCATACAGATTAATTTTGTCAATATCTATCTTAGTTATGGTTTTACTGGTGTGAACAGATACTATGACTAATCCAAGCCTTATAAAGGACAACATTTATTTGGGGATGGCTTACAGGTTCAGAGGTTCAGTCAATTATCATTAAGGCAGACATGATGCAGGAGGAGGTGAGAGTTCTTCATCTGAAGGCTGCTAGCAGAATACTGGCTTTCAGGCAGCTAGGATGAGGGTCTTAAAGCTCATACCCACAGTGACATGCCTACTCCAACAGGGTCACACCTTCTAATAGTGCCATTCCCTGGGCTGACCATATACAAACCATAACAATTATCTGTCTGTCATTCTGTCATTCTGTCTGTCTGTCTGTCTGTCTGTCTGTCTGTCTGCAATTGAAGCTGGAATCTTTGAAAACCATTTTGGAGGACAGATACTATTTCTGGCTCATATAATTCCTTACTTTTGTCTAGAAAGATAGTGGCTTCAATTAGCCAATGAGTGAAGTATTTCAGACATTCTCTGAGTATGCCATGTCTTAGTCAGTGGCTGGAAGAATAGGAAATACTAGTGGACGAGGCTGAAGTTACTGAGCCAGTGTGTATTTGAAGGGGTGTGAAATAACAAGGACTGACACAGACAACCCAGAATCCTCCTAAAAGTAGAACATGAATTACTGTCACTCAAACATCATGATGATCTACAGAATTTGTGGATCCTATGTTGGGCCTTCTGAAGTTTACATCGGGCTACTTAGCACCAATCATATATAGCCTCCTCCTTACCAAGACACTTCATATGCACTTACAGTCTCCTTATAAAGGAAGGTGATCCAAAACCAAATTCAAGCTCAGATCCAGGATCCCTAGGCCTTGAGCTTCCCCATAATCTGGTCTGGATACAACTTTTTTCAGTCTAATGATTTAAGAAATCCCCTCCTAATAGAGCTTGTAAGGAAGTTTGAACAGCAGCAGCAGCAACAACAACAGAAACAACAACAACAACAAGTTAAATTCCCACTGGAAAAGGACTGGAATATAATGTACCTTTTTCCTCATCCCACAGGTTATATCTTATACCTCTGTGTATAAATTTTAAGTTCTCCTTGTCTTGTCTGGAAGATAGAATCTGGGTAGAAGGAACAAAAAGTGAGTTTGTAGCCTTTAATTGACAGCAGGTTATGGAGAGCCTTCCGGAACTAGCCTTCAGCTAGTGGAGAAAGAAAGATCATTGGAGGTTTTTGTGATCAAACTCTCTTTAGAAAACTCACTTTGGAGGCAGTGTAAATCCATAATTTCCTTTAAAAATGCTGTGGGGACAAGATTCCTCAAAACAAAAACAAAAACAAAAACTGAAAATGATGCTTGAAAGAGGAATTCTAACAGACTCCACAGTGAAGGGCTGTGCATAATATGGATTTGTCACTTTCCAAACAGTAATTTTAAGTTGTTTCTAGGCACCTATGTGGAGCAAACAGTGGCTCATTGTGAGTCGCTCTCCTGGCATTCATTCTAAGGGAGGACTGGGAAGATTCTAGGGTTTTTTTTTTTTTTTTTTTTTTTTTTTTTTGAAAAGGTTTGCAACAGAAGGCAGTTAGTAAGTAGACACTAGTGGACGATGTTTAAGTAGAAGAAAGAAATGACCAAAGAAAACTATTTTTTTGGGGTACCTATAACTCTTTCTTTACTTGGGCATAGTGGGGGAAATAATCCAATTATTGCTTGTTTTATTCTATATACCCTACACATTAGTTGATTAAAAGTTTGTGTGGTTTGTAACACATTTATGCCTTAAGAGATAATCAGATTTCATGGGCACAGCTTCCTTGTTAATACACACAACAGGATTTCCCAGCAGGCACTGAGTCCATGGACACTGACAGTTTACTCCTTCTGTGATGCTTTCTGACCCTTAGATATGTGGGCTGTGCTGTAGGAGTAGCAGTGGGTGCTAGGTGTCCCATCCTCAGTTGTTTTGTGAATGCTGACCAATTGTAGATGTAGAGGTTCGTATATGCTTGGCACTATTAAGAGGTGTGGCCTTGGAGCAGGTGTAGCCTTTTTGGAAGAAAGGAAGTGTGTCACTGTGGGGTTGGGTGGGATTTGAGGTCTTTTAAGCTCTGCCTACTGCCGAAGAGAACTTTCCTGGTTGCTTTTGGATCAAGATGTAAAACTCTCAGCTCCTTCTAGAGCACCATGTTTGCTTGGATGCTGCCATGCTTCCTGCTGTTGATGATAGTAGACTGAACCTTTGAAATTTTAAGCCAGCCCCAATTAAATGGTTTCCTTTATAAGAGTTGCCTTGTTCATCGTGTCTGTTCACAGCAATAAAACCCAACTAAGACAGTGGATTTCTGTAACAGTCTCCATCTGCTGCAGAAAGAAGCTCCTTTGATGTGGGGTGAAAACCACACTTATTTATGGAAATAAGGCCAAGTACTTAGAATGCAGCTAGAAATCAGACTGGTTTAATCACCAGTAGTTTAAGTATGCTTCTAGGTTCTATGAGATCACCAACCACAGGTAGGTGTACAGTGGTAGGAATGAATTTTCATCTACTGAGTAGTCCTCTAGTTCAGTTCGGAAGATGTTGGTTATCCACAAGATATGAGTGCCTCTATTGCATGCTTGGAGAACTTGTGTTATGGGATGAATCAGAGACAACATATGGCTGTACTTGTAAAGAGAGAAAATAGTTTTCCCTACTCTTTATTCCTGGTTTCTGGGCCTTTACTGACTGATTTGAAATAGACATTTTTATTGTTCTAAAGAATGGCAACAAAATGGGAACCACTGCACATTGCAGTGTTGAAGTCAACCTTAAGGATCAGGACATTGAAAATATCGTTTCCACAGTAACACTAATTTAATCAGATTCTACATGTTGTTTCTGAGCCATTAGTTTACTCTTATGATGTGGAAAGAAACTCTATGTTGCAGTTAAGTTAATGTTACAATGCAAGACACTTTTATATTTTCTGCATGCACATTTCAAAACCTCTCACTATGGTAGGTTTGACATTTAGCTGCTTGCAAATATTGAAAAGTGAAAAATGTAGCAATTCTTTTTAAAAATTTTAATTTGTATTAAACTAATAAAATTTATTTTAAAAATATACAACTCACTATTGACATTTTTAAGTCATCAAAATAATTTATAATAGTTAAATGCCTCTTAAATATACATGATACCTTCTGAAGCTAAACATAATATACACTCAACCAGTTTTTAAAATCTATTTAGAACATTAAACATGATAGAATAGAAAAAAATCTCTTTTGAAGTCCTCTATGAAAGAAAACTGTGAAAAGTTTCTAATTAGACAGAAACCATTCCATCTCCAAAGGAGAATACTTAGGGTAACTGTGGCATCATAGAATGAATTGGGTATTGTTCATTCTGTTTCTATTTTGTAGAATAGTTTGAAGAGTATTGGTATTAGTTCTTCTTTGAACTTCTGATAGAATTCAGCACTAAAACCATCTGGTCATGGGCTTCTTTTGGTTGGGAGACTTGTAATGACTGCTTCTATTTCTTGAGGTGTTATGGGACTGTTTAGATGGTTTATCGGGTCCTGATTTAACTTTGGTATTTGGTATCTGTCTAGAAAATTGTCCATTTCATCCAGATTTTCCAATTTTGTTGAATATAGACTTTTGTAGTAGGATCTGATGATTTTTAAAAATTTCCTCAGTTTCTGTTACTATGTCTCCCTTTTCATTTCTGATTTTGTTAATTAGGATACTGTCCCTGTGCCCTCTATTTAGTCTGGCTAAGGGTTTATCTATCTTGTTGATTTTCTCAAATAACTTGCTTCTGGTTTTGTTTCTTTGAATAGTTCTTTTGTGTTTCTACTTAGTTGATTTCAGTCCATGGTGATCTGATAGAATGCATGGATTCTTTCAATCTTCTTGTATCTGTTGAGGCCTGTTTTGTGACCAATTATATAATCAATTTTGGAGAAGGTAACATGAGTTCCTGAGAAAAAGGTATATTCTTTTGTTTTAGGATAGAATGTTCTATAAATATCTGTTAAATCCATTTGGTTCCTAACTTCTAGTCTCACTGTGTCTCTGTTTAGTTTCTGTTTCCCTGATCTATCCATTGATGAGAGTGGGTTGTTAAATTCTCCCACTATTATTGTGTAGTATTGCAGTGTGTGCTTTGAGCTTTAGTAGAGTTTCTTTTATGAATGTGGGTGCCCTTGCATTTGGAGCATAGATGTTAAGAATTGAGAGTTCTTCTTGAGAGTTTCCTTTGCTGAGTATGAAGTGTCCTTCTTTGCTTTTATTGGATATTAGAATGGCTACTCTATCTTGTTTCTTGGGACCATTTGCTTGGAAAATTGTTTTCCAGCCTTTTACTCTGCCGTAGTATCTTTCTTTGACACTGAGGTGCGTTTCCTGTATACAGCAAAATGTTGGACCCTGTTGATGTATCCTGTCTGTTATTCTATATCTTCATATTGGGGAATTGAGTCCATTGATGTTAAGAGTTATTAAGGATGAGTGATTGTTGCTTCCTGTTATTTTTGATGTTATTTTATGTTTGTGTGGCTATCTTCTTTTGGGTTTGTTGAAAGATTACTTTCTTGCTTTTTCTAGGGTGTAGTTTCCCTCCCTGTGTTGGAGTTTTCCATCTATCATCCTTTGTAGGGCTGAATTTGTGGAAAGATAATGTGTAAATTTGGTTTTGTCATAGACTATTTTGGTTTCTCCATCTATGGTAATTGAGAGTTTTGCTGAGTATTGTAGCCTGGGCTGGCATTTGTGTTCTCTTAGGGTCTGTATAACATCTGCCCAGGATCATCTAGCTTTCATAGTCTCTGGTTAGAAGTCTGGTGTAATTTGATAGGTCTGCCTTTATATGTTACTTGACATTTTCCCTTTACTGTTTTTAATATCCTTTTTTGTTTAGTGAATTTTGTGTTTTGATTATTATGTGACAGAATGAATTTCTTTTCTGGTCCAATCTATTTGGAGTTCTGTAGGTCTCTTTTATGTTTATGGGCATCTCTTTCTTTTGGTTAGGGAAGTTTTCTTCTATTTTGTTGAAGATATTTACTGGCCCTTTAAGTTGGGAAGATTCACTCTCTTTTATACCTATTATCCTTAGGTTTGGTCTTCTCATTGTGTCCTGGATTTCCTGGATGTTTTGGATTATGATATTTTTGCATTTTGCATTTTCTTTGACTGTTGTGTCAATGTTTTCTGTGGTATCTTCTGCACCTGAGATTCTCTCTTTTAGCTCTTGTATTCTGTTGGTAATGGTTGCATCTATAACTCTTGATCTCTTTCCTAGGTTTTCTATCTCCAGGGTTGTCTCCCTTTGTGATTTCTTTATTGTTTATATTTCCATTTATAGATCCTGGAAGGTTTTGTTCAATTCCTTCACCTATCTGCCTGTGTTTTCCTTCAATTCTTTAAGGGATTCTTGTGTTTCCTCTTTAAGTGCTTCAAGCTGTTTACCTGTGTTCTCCTGTATTTCTTTAAAGGAGTTATGTTCTTCTTAAAATCATCTATAATCATCATGTGATATAATTTTAAATTAGAGATTTGCTTTTCTGGTCTGTTGGGTAATTCAAGCTTCGCTGTGTTGGGAAAACTGGGTTCTGATGATGCCAAGAAGCCTTGGTTTCTGTTGCGTGTGTTCTTGCCCTTGCCTCTCACCATCTCATTATCTCTGGCATTAGGTGGTCTTGCTGTCTTTGACTGTGGCTTGTCCTTCTTGAAAGCCTGTATGTCAGAACTCCTGGGATACCAGTTCTCTCTGGGAGGAATTTGGGCATGGAGAGTTGTGGCACAGGGTCAGCTCTGGGGTGCATATGGAAACCAGAAGGTATTCTGTCCCCGGCTGCTCCTTGGTTGCTGTGACCTGAAGGTTCTGGGAAGGTTCCTCAGAGCAGAAGTAGTGGTCTTTCCTGTTCTCACAGTCTTGTCAGCCCTCCTGGGGACCTGTTCTTTCCAGGTGATATAAGGCTAAGGCATGCTGTGTCACAGGGTCAACTCCAGGTGTAGATGGAAACCACAAGGCATAGCCATTCTTAAAATTGACTACAAATAAGAAATCACAAACCTACAACAACTTAGAAAATGTATAACAGATAAAGCTGTATTAGAATGTGAAAGATTACACTGAGTGTCTGCTGATGGTTTTGTCCTTTATTGTCTTCTCGGTACTTCTAATTTAACCAAAGTTTTTGGAGAGCCATGCTTCATGTCATACATTCTTGATGGCTGCCTACAATTCATGTCTAGTCCTTTTGTAACTTACCAAGTTTATGACAACTGCTGTATTTATAGTGACTAACTTTTCACCATATCTTTGCCTTTATAACTTCACAGGACTTGCCACTGAGACAATAATCCACAGCAAGGTCACACATGCTCCCTCTTTTTCTGGCACACAAGTCAAACTCATCTTCATGATGGTTTCTCACATCTGCTTGAGCCTCCCAATGTGCATGTCAGATTTGCTTCTTCCTAGAATGACAAAATGGTATATGTCATATCTTGGAGGCCACTCATGATTATCACACTGATTGTCAGCTGTTAAATAACATTGCAAGCCTTGGGTAAACCCACTCAGTCATAGTGTGTAATTCTTTAACATGTTGCTGGATTTGTTCTTATAGTGTTTTATTGAGTTTTTTCTCATGTGCATTCATAAATGATATATATGGTCTATAGTTTTCATTTGATATTTATGAATAGTATGGTATACTTTACTATACTCTCAGTTTATTCAAATATATAAAAGCAAATTTAATGAAATAGGACAAAAACACTTTTTGTTATTGTGAATGTTAATGTAAATCACTTAGTTGACTTTAAAAAGATCTTTTTGTCTGTTAAAACTATAAGGAGTACAAAGAGATGGAATTAAGCGTTCTTGAGTTAAGAGGTACTTATTGAAGTATGTTAGGCTTCTAAGGGAATGTTTTACTGAATAATGAATGGGAGTAGTTAGAGTAACAAGAAGTAATGTAGTGTGTAAGAATACTTGTATACTATTCCAAACCCTGCCTTTTTTCTGCTCAGTGGCATCTGAAATACAGCTAACTGCTTGTCACTTCAAATATTAAATTAAGAATATATGTAAACTGTTCCTGGCACTTGATAGTGATTAGGTAGTGATTATTAACTATTATTTCAATCATTATTTCCTTTTAATATACAATAATTTAATTTAATTGTCATATCTATCCCATCAAAGTGGTTAATACCACCCCCATTTTCATAGGAGAGAAACACACTGGGGCTATAGAGGAGCTGCTTGCCATCACTGATGGAGTGAGCAGCGGAAGCGGTCATGTTCAGGACACACTTGGCTGCCAAGCCAGCATTCCCTGGATTTAGGGAATTCTCATCTAGTATTTCTATGAATCCTTGTCAAATAGCTTCAAAAGGATCTTTCAGAGACTCATCCTTCCAAAGTCTCTTTGAAGACTGAGACAGAAGTATCATCAACTGTGTTTGAATGCCATTTTTTCCTTAGTCTAGAGAAGAAGCATGCCTATTCATGATGGCTCCTTAAAGACAAAACATTCCAATTATAATCTTGTACATTTATCTTTTGAGCTTATTGTTCAGTGGAGGGAAAACATAATTTGTATATGGAAGCTATTTTTTTCTGGATGTTTTCTTTTTTTTTTTTTCAACATTTATTAGATAATTTCTTCATTTACATTTCAAGTGTTATCCAGAAAGTTCCCTATACCCTCCCCCCTCCCAGCCCTGCTCCCCTACCCACCCTCTCCCACATCTTGGCCCTGGCGTTCCCCTGTATTGGGGCATATAAAGTCTGCATGACCAAGGGGCCTCTCTTCCCAATGATGGCCAACTAGGCCATCCTCTTCT
>LR750928.1:24134-77423 GCA_902729485.2 Mus minutoides | reverse complement strand
CTAGGACTTGAAGTGGTGGGTGAGTTTGGATCTGGTGATGCCAAGTACCCTTGGATTCTGTTGCTTCTGTTCTTAAGCTTACCTCCTGCCATCCCTGCCCAAGGAGACCTGGTGTTGGTGCAGACCAGAAGGGAGCGTCTGTCTTGTCCTGGGCCTTTCTCAATCTCCTGCTGGTGTCTCAGGTCGCTTGTGATTGGGCAGGAACAGATGCTGAGTTCAGCTGCTTACCAGTGGTCCTTAGATTGCTAGGAGAGTCCTGCTGGAAACCTGGGTGAGTGTGAGGCACTCAGGCCTTGCGCCCTGCGCTGGAGCAGAGTGGTGTGGGCCAGAAGGGAAGGGGTCTGCTCTCAGCCTGTCTATCTCCCAGCTGCAGACTCAAGTCCCACGAGTTTGGACTGGAACAGATGTGTGTTCCTCTTACCAGTGGTCCCGAGCTCGCTAGGAGAGTCCCGCTGGAAACCTGGGTGAGTGCGAGGCACCCAGGCCTTGTGCCCTGCGCTGGAGCAGAGCAGTGTGGACAGGAAGGGAAGGGGTCCGCTCTCCGCCTGTCTATCTCCCGGCTGCAGACTCAAGTCCCACGAGTTTGGACTGGAACAGATGTGTGTTCCTCTTACCAGTGGTCCGGAGATTGCTAGGAGATCTGGAAACCTGGGTGGGTGCGCGGCACCCAGGCCTTGCGCCCTGCGCTGGAGCGGAGCGGTCCTGGATGTTTTCTTGAATGTTAAAAACTTCACATAAGAAACCCTCACTTTTGTTGTGTATTTGAAACCCCCTTTTACCCTTAATTTTACATATTATTCTACCACCATTTTCCAGGAAAAGATAGAAATTACATATGAAAACTTTGCTTTCCTGGACTTCCCTTTATGGTGAAAAAGTTCAGTTAAGAATGTTTGTTGTCATATGGACTAACCAGAACCCCCAGAGCTCTAGCTGCATATGTAGCAGAAGATGGCCTAGTTGGCCATCATTGGGAAGAGAGGCCCCTTGGTCTTGCAAACTTTATATGCCCCAGTATAGGGGAATGCTATGGCCAAGATGTGGGAGTGGGTGGGTAGGGAAGCAGGGTGGGGAATGGGGGAGGGTATAGGGGATTTTCGGGATAGCATTTGAAATGTAAATGAAGAAAATACTTAATAAAATTGGAAAAAAAGAAACACAGGATGGATAATATAGACACAAGATACAAACATAAATAGAAATGTTTGAAAATGAAGTAAAGGGAAACAGTAAAGCACACATCATATAGGTGATAAAGGGATTCATTATGCATGTGTAGGAAAAGAGATGGAAAGATGAGGATTTTACAGAAGAGGTTGATATACCTCTAAAGATGTAGCACTTGGGGGTAAGCCTCCACTTCTGTAGTCTAAACTAAGGTGGGGAAATCAATGCCTGAACTCAATGCATCTGCTCATTCACATTTTCTATGGTGCATGGAAACTACAGTTTTCTTTTTTTGAGATCAGCACAGTACACAGGGACACAGAGATTTCCTACTCTGCATTGCATAGAGCTGAATGCCTTCAGAGACAACCAGTTCAATAGATGAGAAGTGCAGTTCAAACTTTAGATATGTTTTGTCAGAAAGACTCTTTAGCCTACAGGTTGCTCAGACATGTGTATCATTTGAGATAACCCATTCAAAGTAACAAAATATTAAATATTACTATTAATACTAGCTAAATCTCAGTATCAGAGAAATTTATTAACCACCTTTTAAAGAAAAGAGTTTTATGTTTTAGTGCAATAACTAACTAGGTTAATGTGATTGCCTGACTTGAGATACTTGTGTTTAAAAAGGAAACTATTAAATTGTTATGCATATAAATATATATAAAAATTTTCAAGCCCAACTAATTTTTTACAACTTGTAAAATGCCATTTTAATTTATGAAGTCTTAGATTTATTAAAATAAAAATGTGCAATGATCATGGATATATAAAAAAAGAATGTTTGTTGTCAGCCGGGTGTGGTGGCACATGCCTTTAATCCCAGCACTCAGGAGGCAGACGCAGGTGGATTTCTGAGTTTGAGGCCAGCCTGGTCTACAAAGTGAGTTCCAGGACAGCCAGAGCTACACAGAGAAACCCTGTCTTGAAAAACTCAAAAAAAAAAAAAAAAAAAAAAAAAAGAATGTTTGTTGTCTGCAGGAACCTTCTTTATGCTCCTAATTTTAGTCCTTGTTTGATAAAGAATTTTGCATTCCACTATTAGTTTCAGTGTATCTGGTTTTATGTGGAGGTCCTTGATCCACTTGGACTTGAGCTTTGTACAAGATGAGCATGGATCAATTCGCATTCTTCTACATGCTGACCTCCAGTTTGACCAGCACCATTTGTTGAAAATGCTGTCTTTTGTTGCACTAGATTCCTTTAATTCCTTTGTCAAAGATCAAGTGACCATAGGTATATGGGTTCATTTTTGGGTCTTCAATTCTATTCCATTGATCTACTTGCCTATCTCTGTACCAATACCATGTAGTTTTTTTTTTTTTTTTTTTTTTTTTTTTTTTTTTTTTTTTTTTATCACTAGTGTTCTGTAATACAGCTTGAGGTCAGGGATGATTATTCCTCCAGAAGTTCTTTTACTGTTGAGGATATCCTGGGTTTTTTGTTATTCCAATTGAATTAGAGATTTGTTCTTTCTAACTCTATGAAGAATTCAGTTGGAATTTTGATGGAGATTGCATTGAGTCTGTAAATTGCTTTTGGCAAGATGGCCATTTTACTATATTAACCATGCCAATCCATGAGCAATAGAGATCTTTCTATTTTCTGAGATCATCTTTGATTTCTTTCTTCAGAGATTTGAAGTTCTTATCATATAGATATTTCACTTGCCTGGTTAGAGTCACAGCAAGGCATTTTATATTATTTATGACTATTGTGAAGGGTGTCATTTCCCTAATTTCTTTCTCAGTCTGTTTATCCTGTGAGTAGAGGAAGGTTACTGCTTTGCATGAGTTAATTTTATATCCAGCCACTTTGCTGAAGTTGTATATCAGGTTTAGGAGTTCATTAGTGGAATTTTGGGGGTCACTTAAATATACTATCATATCATCTGCAAATAGTGATATTTTGATTTCTTCCTTTCCAATTTGTATCCCTTTGACCTCCTTTTGTTTAATTGCTCTAGTTGAAACTTTTAGTACTGTATTGAATAGATAGGGAGAGAGAGAATGGCTTTGTCTAGTCCCTGACTTTAGTGGGATTGCTTCAAGTTTTTCTCCATTTCTTTTTATGTTGGCTACTGGTTTGCTGTATATTGCTTTTACTATGTTTAGGTATGGTCCTTGAATTCCTGGTATTTCCAAGACTTTTATTATGAAGGGATGCTGAATTTTGTCAAATGCTTTCTCAGCATCTATTGAAATGATCATGTGGTTTTTTTTTCTTTGAGTTTGTTTTTGTAGTGGATTACATTGTTGGATTTCTGTATATTGAACCATCCCTGCATCTGTGGGATAAAGCATACTTGATCATGGTGAATGATTGTGGGGAAGAGCCTTGGACACATGGGCACAGGGGAATAGTTCCTGAACAGAATACAAATGGCTTATGCTCTGAGATCTAGAATCAACAAATGGGACCTCATAAAGTTGCAAAGCTTCTGTAAGGCAAAGGACACTGTCAATAGCACAAAATGGCAACCAACAGATTGGGAAAAGATCTTCACCAATCCTATATTTGATAGAGGGCTAATATCCAATATATACAAAGAACTCAAGACTTTATACTCCAGACAGTCAAATAACACTATTAAAAATGGGGTAGAGAGCTAAACAAAGAATTCTCAACTGAGGAATACCAAATGGCTGAGAAGCACCTAAAGAAATGTTCAACATCCTTAGTCATCAGGGATATGCAAATCAAAACAACCTTGAGATTCACCTCACACCAGTCAGCATGGTTAAGATAAAAAACTTCAGTGACAGCAGATGCTGGCAAGGATGTGGAGAAAGAGGAACACTTCTGCATTGTTCTTTGGGTTACAAGCTTGTACAACCACTCTGGAAATCAGTCTGGTGGTTCTTTAGAAAAGTGGACATAGTATTATCTGACAATACAGCTATACCACTCCTGGGCATATACCCAAAAGATTCTCCAACATATAACAAGGTCACATGCTCCACTATGTTCATAGCACCCTTATTTATAATAGCCAGAAGCTGGAAAGAACTCAGATGTCCCTCAACATAGGAATGGGTAAAGAAAATATGGTACATTTACACAATGGAGTGCTACTCAGCTATTAAAAATAATGAACTTATGAAGTTCTTAGGCAAATTGATGGAAATATCACCCTGAGTGAGGTAACCCAATCACAAAAGAACACATGGTATGCACTCACTGATAAGTGGATATTAGCCTAAATGCCTAGAATACCCAAAGTACAATTCACAGACTATATGAAGCTCAAGAAGAAAAAAAGACCAAAGTGTGGGTGCTTCAGTCCTTCTTAGAAAGGGGAGCAAAATACTCAAGGGAGCAAATATGGAGGCAAAGTGTGGAGCAGAGATTGAAGGAAAGGCCATCCAGAGACTGCTCCACCTGGGGATCCATCCCATATACATTCACCAAACCCAGACACTATTGTGGATACCAAGAAGTGCTTGCTGACAGGGGACTGATATATCTGTCTCTTGAGAGGCTCTGCGAGAGCCTGACAAATGCAGTGGTGGATGCTCACAGCCAACCAGTGGACTGAGCAGGGAGTCCCCAATGGGGTTCCCAATGGAGGAGTTAGAAAAAGGACTGAAGGAGCTGAAGGGGTTTGCAACTCCATAGAAATAACATATCAACTAACCAGATCCCCCAGAGCTCCTAGGGACTAAACCACCAACTAAGGAACACACATGGAGGGACCCATGGCTCTAGGTGTATATGTAGCAGAGGATGGTCTTATTGGGCATAACTGGGAGGAGAGGCTCTTGGTCCTGTGAAGGCTCTATGCCCCAGTGTAGGGGAATTTGAAAGCAGTAAGGCAGGAGTGGGTAGGTGGGTCGGGGAACACCCTCATTGAAGCAGGGGAGGGGGAACGGGATAGGGGGCTTTGGGTGGGCTTGGAAATAAATAAAATATCCAATAAAAATAATAAAAAATAGAATTTACAATCCAGAGCTTGTGACCACCTGCCTCTGGGT
Organism: Mus minutoides; assembly: GCA_902729485.2. NCBI lineage: Eukaryota > Metazoa > Chordata > Mammalia > Rodentia > Muridae > Mus > Mus minutoides. The sequence goes on along the minus strand of LR750928.1, from coordinate 72,276 downwards.
TAGATTCCCACCTTTTTGTGATTTATAAATTTCCACTCTTTTCCCATAACATGGAATTGTAGCCAGACATGTGACAGCGGAAAGAAGGTCATTAGATATCTGTGAGCACAAGTACATAAACAGGGTCAAACTTAGTTCACCACTCACGTGCAGAAATAGGGTATGTGTATGTGTGTACATGTCACTCTAAGAGAAAGATGACAGGACTTTGGCTGCTGAAACATCAGGAGGAATAAAACTAGACTGAGGGGTTGAAAAGTGACAGAATGAAGACAGGTTGCCACTGTTCTCCTACCAAGAGACACTCACTAGTGATCGGCCTTTCAGGTTAATTGATGCTGTGGATAAACAAAGAAGCAAATAAAGAAACAGATAAACAAATAAGTAAAATCAAAACTAACAAACAAAATATTCCTGATAAGGAGAAGAAATTATTTACCATTTTCTTCATCCTGTTGACTCAGTGACTCTTACTAGGGAATGTTTCTAACTCTAGATCAGGAAATTAGTCTCACCCCCACCTAGTGAGAAAAAGCCCATCAAAAATGGAGCAAAACAGATAGCTTCTAGAATGAGAAACCAATTTTTATTTCATAGAAAGACAATTCTAGTATGCACCAAGTATGTCACAAAGCCGGTACCCACACACTGGCCAGATATGCTGTCCTGAGGGATTTCCTTGTGTTTCTTCCTCTGGCATTTTTGACTCCTGACTATTGGGGTGGCCCTTTTGTAAGTGTCACCTCATCCAGCTTTTATGATTTTTAATTTGCAGTTGCCAGCTACTGATCCAATAGTTCCAAGATTCAGGGTGAAGGAGACAGAGATGTCCTGCTTCTGACTCTTAAGTTGTGATCTCTAGTCAATCCCGATTTATTTTTTTCAAGCCTGGCTTGTCTCACCTCTGCCCTGGAGTAGCACAGCAGAATTCTATGTGTATTCAAATTACTATGCCTACACAAACCTCAATTATCTCTCTCTTTATTCAAGTTATTTATGCCTACAGAAACCTCAATCTATTTCTCTCTTTTTACCAATTCTACCCATCCTTTCCCTTCGACAAATAAGTCACTGTGTGTTCATGCATGCATATGAAATGTTTGCCTCAAAGAGTTTTTTTGTTTTTTCAAGATAAAAACTGTATTAGGATTTTAAACCAAGCAGGGTTTAGGGTCCTATCCTTAGGAAAAACAAGTTAATTGTTTAAAAGGTTGACCATCTGATTTTGATCTTATTGTTAGTACGTTTGACACTTTGAGTAAAAAAAAAGTTGTGGCTTTTTATTTTAGAAATACAGGTAAGGCTGGCTACTCACAGTTCTGCCTCTGGTATGTGGTCTCAGCTGCATGTCTCCTGCCTGGCTTGCTGCAGTACAATACAGATGAAAAAGTCAAGCATATGCAGTATCTGAAGGCATAAAGCAGGGCACAGATGTAAAGTAGCCCCATTTGTCAAACATGGAGTGGTATGTGTTGCCATCTTCTGAAACATTCAATAGTAATATGCTAGTGAGTTTTCGGTCAGTAATGGAATGTGTTACAGGTACTAAGTGTAAAGATGGAAAACGGTGGTTTTGCCTTCTCCACTATCTGAAATGTTTCATATGATATAGTCACTCCCACATAGCCATCCACAGATTTGCTTTAGGCAGTAGCCCACATTCTGAATCTTTCCTTCAACCTACAGTATCTGCTAAAAATTAATATCCTTTGGCTATGGCCTGAAGTTAGACAGATACAGCTAGGTAGCTTATCAGAAAAATTAGTATGAATATAATATTCATATTTTAGGAACAGAAAGGTTTTTAGACTAGAATTTATTTCTTAGCCCAAGAAAATTTTGACTATGACAAATTTGTGGGTGTTTTAGGTGATTTAAGGCTAATTGAACTTGTACTCCTGCTCTCTGTCTGATCTCTGCCTCATGCATACCAGGCTGACCTCGAACTCACTGTGTAGCTGCAATTGGCCTTGAACGTACTCTCCTGGTTCTCCTGATTTTCCTGCCTCAGCCTCCCAAATGCTGAAAATACCAATTTTCAAGAATTCTTTGCCATACAGCCCAATCAATCTGCAGTTGCCCTTCCTTCGTATAGTCCAGCAACCCCTTATAGTCTAAAGTAGACTAGGCAGGTCTTATGGTGCTCTGGAGGATGTTATATGTAAATTGCCTTTGGTTTCTGCCTTTTTTTTTAAATTAAGAAATGTTAGTAGGAAATTCAGGTGACCATTGAAAGGTCTAAATGAAAGCTTCAGAGACAAATGTAGGTTCATTATGAAGGAAGGATGAAAGTGTTTAAATAAAAATCACAAAGATGGAACAATATACCCATTTCATAACAGTATGATCGGGAGAGCCTTTGTTTCCGCTGTAGTATTCTGGTCTTTTGGGTCCTTGAACTTGAATTCTCTTGCCCATGTCTCTCTGTTCCTGTTACCTATTACCTATGTAATAGGTATTTACCTTTTTTCCTACTCTGTCCAAATAGTAAAACTTGAAGTTCTGATAGTTTAATATTTTCATTTTTCCTTTTTAATTGAGGGTAGCAACCTCCTTGATAGACTGGAGAATGTTTAGGAAATTTTGGTAATCTTTATGCTGTTATATTGTATTTAGACTCATCCTTAAATCCTAACATGGTGGGTGTCTCAGCAAGATCACATCATCTAGTAAGTGCAGATACTTTGGGTGTGAGTGAAAGTAAAAACAAACAAACAATCAAAGAAACAACACCAGAGACTTCTTTTAAGGTGTATGTAGAATAGATTTGGATATCTGATTTATAGACAGCATACTTCTTTGGAATTTTTGTGTTTAAGAAACTAAACTGTGTATAATATACTTGAATTCATGTAAAAACAAATTTCCATCAACTTAAAATGACTTTTTACCATTAAAATTATTTCTTAAATTGTATACCCATGTAAATCTTAATTACACAATTTAATAATAAAGAGCTATATTGGTTAACATGCTAAAGCCTTTTTGGTTTGTTTACTCATTTTCAGTTGTCAAAATAAATGTAATTAGAAACAGCTGCTTTCTTTGCAGTCCTGACAACCTTTCACTTTCAACTCCAAAGAGGACATGATCTCATGCTGGGGATGTAGCTCAGCAGCAGGGTACCGCCTAATATGAGTAAGACCATGGATTCCACCACTAGCCCTGAGAAAAGAAAGACAACGGCACTGAAGGAACCCAAAACAGACACAGACACAAACACAGACACCCATACACTCACACACTTTCTCTCTTTCACACAGACACACACACACACACACACACACACACACACACACACACGCACACACTTTCTCTTTCACACAGATGCATAGATACACAGACACACACACATTTTCTCTGTTACACACAAACACATGTATGTATGTATGTCTGTATGTCTATGCATGTGTTTCCAAATTGCAGTTAAGTTAGAAGACAATTAAAGACAGAAAATAGTTATTTTAAATATGGTACCACAGTTGTATAGAAAGATGTTTTCTGTGCCTTCCCTCATTATACATTGGTTTCCTTTATTTGGCTATTTAACATTCATGGACAATTCTAGTATTCTGATTTGATTAAAATGTGTTAGGAGAGTAGAGAACTTCTTTTTTATAATTTTAATCTTCTCTTCAAGCTATACTTAAAGTTTTCATTTTCAAAACAGCTTAATAATAATGATTTCTTGTTAGCAGGAGATTTAGTTTTCCTAGACTTTGGTAACTTTTGTGAGAAAAATAAACAGATTAAATTAAACCTTTTAGAATTAACTTATTTTGCTCAAACTCAATTAAGTTTAAAAATTAAGAAGTTAATATTTAAGTAAAGTAGAATAACTAATTTTATTTTTTGTTGGTGGGTTTAAACAACATCAACTTATTATCTCAGACAATCTGTGGGTAGGGAGTTCAGGAACAGCTTAGTTGTGTGGTTAAGGGTCAGGGTTCTCCTGAGGTTGTAGCCAAAATAGCCCATGATTTCAGTCACTTGAAGGCAAGGCTTTAGCAGCGGAAACCCATGATCCTCTGATAAGCTGGTGCTAAATGTTGGGGGACCTCACATCCTTGCCTCTGACTCTCCCCATGAGTCAGCCTTGGCATCCTTATGCAGAGCATCTGGTTTCTATGTGTGGTACCCTGCTGTCCACAGCAGGAGTGACAATGTCTTTTTTTTTTTTTAATCTATTCTTGGAATCGACATATTATCACTTTTCACGAATTCTGTGCTATTCAGCCCAATCATACATGAAGTGGAAGAAGACTATATGAGGTCACAGATGTCAGGACTGGAGCATTTCTACCAGGCACGCAGGCTAAGAGGGAGTAAAGCAAGTCAGACGTGCTACCTTACTAACTAACCATTTAGATACAATGGGTAAGAGCTTGGCAAAGTATAAGATATCAGATCCTGGCATAAGTGGGAGACTTGATGAATTGCTCTCAAGTTTTTTCATGTGAACTTTTTGTGATGTTAGAGATTAAATCTGGAGTCTTATATAAGCTAGGCAAGCACTATGTCATGGGGTTACACTCTGTCCCTCCTTAAATTTTTTCTTTTGTTTTGTTATTTATTTATTTATTTATTTATTTATTTATTTATTATGGAATAGAGTTATTTAGGGCATAGGGAGGGGAGTTGAGGGAGTAGTAGAAACAGAGAAAGGCAGAAACAGAGAGACAGAGAGAGAAAGAGACAGAGTGACAGAGAGAGTAAAGGAGTAGAGGCCAGCTATGAACATGTGGAGGGGAATAGGGAGAGAAAGGACAGAAGGGAAGGGGGAAGAGGAGAAGAGAGCAAGCTATTTTGTATTCTATTGTTCACAATTTCAATATATACATATGATGCATTTTGATCAAATTCACCTCTCATTCCTTGGTTCTTAGCTCCTTCCTTGCCTCCACCACTTTCTCTTCACAACTTCATGTGCTCTTTTAAAAGCCTGCTGGCTCCTCTGAGTGCTGCTGCCATGTCCAGGGAGGGATACAGGGAGATCATGAGCAACCTATCAAGGGCTTATCCTTGAGTCTCTCTGAGTACCCAGTCTGGCCTTGACCCTATGATATTTCTGTCTTAGTAACTTTTTATTTTAAATTTATCCCTATGATACTTCTAATTCATCTTAGTAGTTTAAAAAGAGTACTGTCTATTTTTGCTTTTTACAGTAAGGCTTGGCTAAGAGCAGAGGAAAAATCACAGGCCCCTAACAAGTATTTAAAACTCCGTGAGCTATGATGACCCTATTCAGGCTAGGATTCCATTTCCATGCAAACAATGCCTCACATAGACAAGACTCATCGACTTTCTATGGCAATGTGGTACATCATGAAGTACACTGGACTGTGAACTGAAGGCTTATGCTGTGATCCCAACTTTGCTTTCTGGATTATTTTTCTGGGCTCTACTTAAATAAAAACATGCTAATAAGAATGACCTGAATGTGGAAGAATAACATGAACTAACTAGTTCCCCCTGCGCTCATGTCTCTAGCTGCATATATGGAAGAAGATGGCCTAGTTGGCCATCATTGGGAGGAGAGGCCCCTTGGTCATACAGACTCTAGATGCCCCAGAACAGGGGAATGCCAGGGCCATTACGTGGGAGGGGGTGGGTAGGGGAGCAGGGCGGGGACGCGGGAGGGTAAGGGAAAATTTCTGGATAACATGTGAAATGTAAATGAAGAAAATATCTAATAAAGAGAAAAAAAAAAAAAAGAATGACCTGAATGGATTTCTGTTTTTATTCTTTCTGATTGTTTGGGATATTTAGAGTGAAATTTACAATCAACCTCCCTGTTATTACCCATACTGCCTTTATTAGTCACTTTTTTCAAGCTCCACCCTTTAATATGTCTACTCTCACTGACTGCACGACTTCAAGAGCAACACCATGAGCCATAGCAGAAAAAATCAAAACACTCTAAAAGAAGGAGTTATTGTCTTCTGAGTACCTTATTTGCATCTTGACAGCATCTTCACCTACTGTGTTGTTACTGCTGCTCCTGCCATTGCTGTGATCACTGCTAACATGAGATCCAGCTTCTTCAGTTTAATGTTTCCACTAATGATGAAATATGTCTCTTCAGGAATCCTACAGGCCTTCAGCATTAGATTAGGACTACTGAAGCCTACTGAGCAGACACAGGTTCTCAATATGACCATAGCCATTGTTGGATTATCTAGATCATAATGTGTCCTAATAAGCCTAATAAATCAGGTCTGTTTCTCAAGAGACTACTACTAATATGCTCATTAAGATTCTCTAAAAACAAAAATAAAAATTTATTTCCAGAATTGTTATCTTAAAAAAACAAACAAGATTTTCTTTTGAAACAGGGTCCTCACTATGTAGATCTGGCTTATCTGATAGTCTCTCCATGTAGACCATCCTGACCTTGAACCCTTGAACTCATTCAGTGAGTGTGTTCTGAGGGCCCAGTGTTCTTTCGTTAATTGTGTTACCCAAAAAGCTTGTTGACAGTGTCCTGAATGTAGGCTAAAGGAAGCCTGACCCGAGCTGGCTATGATTGGTAGTAAAGAAATGCTATACAGTCAGTGGCTGGGCAGAGGGAGTCAGGGCAGGACCTTGAGATTTTCGTGAGCTAGGAACCAGTGGGGAAGAACGGGGTGAGAGAGAGAGAGAGAGAGAGAGAGAGAGAGAGAGAGAGAGAGAGAGAGAGAGAGAGAGAGATCATGATTCCAGAGAGCAGGATATAAGAGCTGCATGGCCAATGATCACTTCCCTGATTGGGCCTGTGGTAGCAGGGGAAGGTTTAGGAGTGTCTAGCCTTTGAGCTAGTCATGGCATGTCAAAAATTAACTGAAGTGTGTGTGTGTGTGTGTGTGTGTGTGTGTGTGTGTGTTTATTTTAAGCATTGGGCTAGTTCTCACCATTGCCTTACCTGGCTTACTGTCCCATGGGAACAGATAGAATGTGATACTGCCATCAGCATCTAGGATACCTCACACAGCTTTAAAATGCTTTAAGTTTTAAGAATTTGAGTTTAACATCTCAAACTGATTTTCTAAGTATATCCTTCTTCATGCTATGTTGGTGAATAACTTGAAAAAGTTCACATTTTGGTAATCTATCCAGGGAAGAGGTAAGTTAACTGCAGATCATCAGCTCTCTCTTCTCTCGTCTCCTCCACATCTAGTTTCCCAGTTTTCTTTCCATCTCTGTAGCAAACTATCATCTGCAGCCTCTTCTTCCTGTCCATTCCCATCTCCAGCATTCCACCTGATCTTTGGAGGAATTCTCTGGGAAGCCACCAGCCAAGCCTGCTAGAGAAGCTTGTAATCCAATGAAGCAGGAAGGCTAGCTTCAGATATTTACTGTCTCTCTTCTCCAAATCCAATCCCCAAGTCTCATCTCTAGCTCTGTAGGAATCCATCTGTTTGGCCTCTCCTCACTCTTTGTCCCCAGTCTTAGGGGGTTAAGCAGATCCTGATTTAACACTCTGAATTCTTTTCTTTCATGAACCTTCTTATCAGCATTCAAGTGTTATCTCCCAATACCTACTAAGAAATACATTTTATTTACTCAGAAACTCCAGCAGCTAGGATCCCAGCATTCCCCTTTAGACAAAACAGAACTACAACACCCTTTTAAGAGCCAGAGAGGGCAACACAAAACAAAGAATGAAATACTCAACTAACACAGACACAACCACATATCAGCACCTAAAATTACAACTATCTCCAATTCAGATGCCTAAATACCAGGATAAAAACACAATAGCAGCCAGAATAATATGTCTTCACTATAGCCTCCAAACCTACTAGAGTACACCCTGAGAGTTGCAACATAACGACTACAAGACAAAGACCTAAAAATAGACTTTATGAATATGATAGAGCTCCTTAAAGAGAAGATGAATAAACTTTTAGTAATAAATCTATGACCATATAAACACTGGATTGAAATGGATAAAACCATTCAAGACATGAAATAAAATCAATAAAGAAAAACAACAATGAGGGAATTCTGGAAAACAAAACAAATAAGAACTCAGAGGCAAGCCTTACCAACAGAATACAAGAGATTGAAGAGAGAATCTCAAGCATTAAATAAAAGATAAAAGAAATGGATATCTATGTCAAAGAAAATGTTAAATCTAAATAACTCCTGACACAAAACATCTGGGAAATCTGAGACATAAAAACAACAACAACAACAACAAAAAAAAACAACAACCACAACAAAACTCCTAAGAATAATGGGAATAGAGGAAGGAAAAAATCAGTTCTAAGGCCCAGAAAATATTTTCAACACAATCACAGAAGCAATTTTCCCTGACCTAAAAAAAAAAAAAAAAGCCTATAAAGCTATAAAGGCACAAGAAGCATATAGAACACCAAATAGACTGGAACAGAAAACAAAGTCTCCTTGGCACAAAACACTAAATTTACAGAACATAGAAAGAATATTAAAAGCTTCAAGGGAAAAAGATCAAGTAACATATGAAGGCAGACCTATTAGAATTATAGCCAATTTCTCAGTAGAGACTCTAAAAACCAGAAGGGCCTGGCCAGATGTGCTACAGGCTCCAAGAGACCACAGATGCCAGCCCAGATTACTATATGGATCACAACTTTCCACTACAATAGATGAAGAATATAAGATATTCCATGATAAAACAAACCTGAAGCAATATCTATCTAGAAATGAAGCCCTAAAGAAAGTACTAGAATAACAACTCCAGCCTTGCTACATCCACTCCAGTAGTGACTTGCTTGACAGGTTAAGAAACCTGGAAGCAGTTCCGAGGTGAAAAGTTCACAGAAACTTAGTCTCCTGGAACTGTGGCATCCCATAGCACATATGCTATAATTTTGTCCTTGTGTTAGTCAGAGTATGGATCTGTCTGCTTTCTTTCAGTATTGTTTTATTATAGGAATCTCCAAACAATGACTTGACAAATACCTAAGCAAAATTGAAATTTACTTCCTGGCCTTCACCAATGCTGAAGGTAGTCCTTGAGCCGACTCTGGGCTTGGAATTCAGTAAGAATGTTACCTATTCTTGATCCATGCTTCTGCTGCATCAAGGAAACCAAACTCAGCTTCCAAGATAGATACTACCACAGAATAAAGGGTTAGAAAAAGATATTTCAAGCAAATAGTCTTAAGAAACAAGCTGGCGTAACCATTTTCATATCGAATAAAATAGACTTCAAACCAAAACTAACTAGAAGACATAGGGAAGGACACTACACGCTCAAGAGAAAAATCCTCCAAGATAATATTCCAATTCTTAACATCTATGCCCCAAACACAAGGGTACCTATGCTTGTAAAAGAAATATTAATATAATATAATTTAAATCACATATTTACCCTATACTCTGATAGTAGGAGACTTTAGTACCCCACTCTTACAAATATCAGGTCATCTAGACAAAAACTAAAAGGAGAAATGCTAGAGTTAACAGACATTATAATATAGATGGACCTAACAGATATCTACAGAATATTTCACCCAAACACAAAAGAACATACCTTCTTCTCAGTATCTCAGGGAACTTTTTCCAAAATTGACCATATACTTGGTCACAAAGGAGGTCTCAACAGATACAAGAAAAGTGAATAACCCCTTGTACTTTGTCAGATCACCATGGATTAAAGAAATAAGAAAGAAATTAAAGACTTCCTAGAATTCATTAAAATAAATACACAACATATGTAAACTTATGGATTTGGAAAGTCACGGAATGTTTTAAATGAGGCTTAATGAGCTATACTAGTAAGATGTCAAAGCAGTATTCAGATCTCCAACTCCTTTTTTCATCTTTGTTGACTGCAACAAAGTTCTTTCTTCTGGGTTTTTTCCACTCCTTGTTGGCAGCTTTCCTCAGGAGATAACCAATGGCTCTGTCATCTCAAACATCTTGGAGTCTGAAATTCTTCTCCACTGAAACCTCTTGGGCTAGATCAGCACAATTCAAATCACTCACAGCAACAAAGTCTTTCATATTCTTTCTAGGATAGCCTATTAAGCCCCATTTAAAGCATCCCAATCCTTTCCAAATCCAAAATCCCCAAATCCATATTTTTCCAAACAAAAGCATGGTCAGGCCTTTCACAGCAATTTATGTCTTAGAGTTTTACTGCTGTGAACAGACACCATGACCAAGACAACTCTTACAAGGACAACATTTAATTGAGGCAGGCTTACAGGTTCAGAGGTTCAGTCAATTATCATTAATGCAGGAGCATGGTGGCATCCAGGCATGCATAATGTGGGAGAAGCTGAGAGTTCTACATCTTCATCTGAAGGCTGCTAGCAGAATACCAAGTTCTAGGCAGCTAGAATGAGAGACTTATAACCCACACCTACAGTGACACACCTTCTCCAACAGGGCCATACCTTCTAATCCTGCCACTCCCTGGGCCGAGCATATATAAACCATCACAATTGTTTTTTTGAGAAAATCAGTAAAATTGACAGTTGTCTGAATTAACCAAAAATAGAGGGAGAGAATACCAAAATTAACAAAATATGAAATGGAAAAAGGTGTGTGACAACAGACATTGAGGAAAACAAGAGAATCATAAGGGCATACTTTAAAAACCTGTAAAACACCTAATTGAAACATCAAAAAGAAATGGATAAATTTCTATATATAAATATATCTAACATTTACCAAAGTTAAATCAAGATGAGATAAACAATTTATACAGAACTTTAACTCCTAGTGAAATAGAAGTAGTCATTTAAAGTTTCCCCCCCCCAAAAAAAAAAGTTTCCCATCCCCAAAAACTCAGGGCCAGATGGTTTTAGTGCACAATTCTACCAGACTATTTTTTTTAAATTTATTTTTTATTAGATATTTTCTTAATTTACATTTCAACTGCTATCCGGAAAATCCCCTCCCCTCTTCCCCCTCCCTGCTCCCCTGCCCACCCACTCCTACTTCTTGGCCCTGGCATTCCCCTGTATTGGGGCATATAAAGATTGCAGTACCAAGGGGCCTCTCCTCCCAATGATGGCTGACTAGGCCATCTTCTGCTACATATCGAGCTAGAGACACGAGTTCTGGGGGTTCTGATAAGTTCATATTGTTGTTCCTCTTCTAGGGTTGCAGACCCCTTCAGCTCCTGGGGTTCTATATCTAGCTTCTACAATGTGGGCCCCGTGCTCCCTCTTATAGATGACTGTGAGCATCCACTTCTGTCTACCAGACTTTTAAACAAGAGTTAATGTCAATACTCTTCAAATTATTCTACAAAATATAACTAGAAGGAACACTGCTCAAATCATTCTATAAGGCCACAGTTACCAACTCTAAATCACATGAATACCCAACAGAAAAAAGAGAATTACAAACCAATCTTCCTTATGTGCACAAATGAAAAAATAATCAATAAAATACTATGAAACCAAGTTCGAGAATACCTAAAAAAGATCACAATGATCAAGTATACTTTATCCTAAAGATGCAGGGAATCTATATGAAATATGAATATATGAATGTTATTAAATATGAAATATATGAGAATCAATAAATATAATCTACTACATAAGCAAACTGAAAGGAAAATAAAAACATACGATCATCTCATTAGATGCAGAAGAGGCCTGTCTTAGTCAGGGTTTCTATTCCTGCACAAACATCATGACCAAGAAGCAAGTTGGGGAGGAAAGGGTTTATTCAGCTTACACTTCCACACTGCTGTTCATCACCAAGTAAGTCAGGACTGGAACTCAAGCAGGTCAGGAAGCAGGAGCTGATGCAGAAGCCATGGAGGGATGTTCTTTACGGGCTTGCTTTCCCTGGCTTGTTCAGCCTGCTCTTTTTTAGAACCCAAGTCTACCAGCCCAGAGATGGTACCACCCACAAGGGGCCCTCCCCTTAATCACTAATTGAGAAAATGCCCCACAGCTAGATCTCATGGAGGCACTTCTCCAACTGAAGCTCCTTTCTCTGTGATAACCCAGCTGTGTCAAGTTGACACAAAAACTAGCCAGTACAAGGCCTTTGACAAAAATTCATCAAAACTTCATGATAAAAGTCCTAGAGAGATGAGGGATACAAAGGACATATCTAATCATAATAAAATCAGTTTGCAACAGGCACATAGCTAACATCAAATAAATGGAGAGAAACTCAAAGAAATTTCACTAAAATCAGGAGCAAGACAAGGCTGTCCATTCCCCTCATATATATTCTATTCAGTACTTGAAATTTCAGTTAGAACAATAAGGCAACTGAAGATAAACAAGAGGATATACATTGGAAAAAAAAGAAGTTGAAGTATCTTTATTTGCACATGGTATGAGAGTATGCATGAGGAACCCTAAAAATTCTATAGGTATAAACACTTTCAGCAAAGTAGCTAGATTCAAAATTAACCCACAAGCCTCCCCGCCTCCCCAGTAACTCTCCTATGAACAAGAGACAAACGGGCTGAGAAATAAATAAGAGACATAACACCTTTCAAAATAGTCTCAAATAATATAAAATATCTTGGGTAACCCTAACCAAGCAACTGAAAGACTTCAAGTTTTTGAAGTAAGAAATTCAAGAAGATATCAGAATATGGAATGATCTCCCATGCTCATCGATTGGTAGGATTAACAAAGTAAAAATGGCCATTTTACAAAAAAAAGCAATCTACATATTCAATGCTATTCCCATCAAAATTCCAACACAATTCTTCACAGACCTTGAAAGGAAAGTTCTTAACTTTATATGGAAAAGTAAAAAATTCTAGGGTAACTAAAACAATCCTCAATAATAAGATAAACTGTGGGAGGAATTGCCTTCCCTTACCCCAAGTTTTACTACAGAGCTATAGTAATAAAACAAAATGGCATTGGCATAAAAACACACACACCTATTAATGGAACTGAACTGAAGACCCAGACATAAATCCACACACCTATGGACACCTGTTTTTTGATAAAGAAGTTGGATAAAATATACCCTGGAAAAAAAGATAGAATCTTCAACAAATGATGTTGGTCATACTGGATGTCTGCATATAGGAGAATGCAAATAGATCCAAATCTATCACCCTGCACAAACTCAACTTCAAATGGATCAAAGACCTCAACATAAAACCAGGTACACTGAAACTGATAAAAGAGAAGTGGGCAATAGCTTTGAACTCACTGGTACAGCCAAAGACTTTATGATCAGAATACCTTTAGCACAGACACTAAGATCATCAATTAATAATTTGGATCTCATGAAACTAAAACGTTTCTGTAAGGCAAAGAACATCATTAGTGAGCCAAAATTCAGCCTACAGAATGGGAAAAGTTTTTTTTTTTTTTTCAAGTCCACACCTGATAGAGGGATAATATCCAAAAAATATATAAAGAAGTCTAGAGACTCAATTTCAGAAAACAAATAACCCTATGTTAAAAAAATTGGATTCAAATGCAAATAGAGAATTATCAATAGTGGAAACTCAAGTGACCAAGAAACACTTAAAGAAATGTTCTACATCCTTAAGCATTACATTAATGCAAATCAAAATTACATTGAGATTTTATTTTGCACCCATAAGAATGAAACAAGTGTCAGCTAATCCATTGCCGGTGGGAACAAGAAGTTGCGAATTGCTCTACCTCATGATCTAGCTTTATCACTTGAGTATGCTCATCCCACCACAGAGACACTTGCTCAGCCATGTTCATTGCTGCTCTATTCATTATATCTAGAAATTGAAAACAACCTAAAAGTCCTTCAACAGATTAATAAATAAAGAATATGGTAACACACAATGGAGTATTACTTTTCCTTTAATTGAAAATAGTTTTTTTTAAAATCAGATAATAGATCTTTGAGTATGTTTTCCTTTCTTTCTACTCCCATTCTTTCCCATTAAATCATTAAAATCCTGGAATTCCCAGGAAAGTGGATGGAACTGTTACTTTGTTTATTTATTTAGTTTGTCTATGTGTTTTGTTATTAATTTATTTCTTTATTTTTTGTGTTCTTATTTTTCAAGTCTTTGTGTATATATTATGTGTCTCAGTTTAGAGTTTTTATGGGATCTTTCATGTTCATACTAGTAACTTGCTTTGCTTTATAAATGTGTTAGTATCATATCATATGTTAGTATATTATCATATTTTATTATATTCTTTAGAAGCCTGTGAATATTGACCCTGTCTCACATGTTGAGACGTATAAACTATGACTGACAAAGAATGGTGACTTTTTGAAAGTATTTGTTTTCTCTAAGAGAAGTCTTCAATGTTCTTGGTTGGGTCTTTTCATGAGTATTTACCTCTATGGGACTTCTTAATACTTAACATATTTTTTTCTATGTTAGTACATATACATCAACATTGTCAATTTTCTTATATGTGTATAAAGCATAATTATTGTTGATAGTTTAAAAGTCTGACTTATATTTCCCAGCATATGAACATAGTTAAATATATTCCATCCTATGCAATTAATATTTCCATCATTATTCTGTCAGAAATATAGGGACTTCTAGAGACATCAGTGTGTTTTTGCCTTGTTTATGTTCCTCATTTACTCTAGTCCTGCGTGTCCATACCCTTTTCTTCATTACTGCCTCTTTGTCCTTTATTTCCCTTTGTTTATATCCTCCCAATTCCTTTTCTGTTGTCTTCCTATTCTTCTGTGGAAATGTCCTAGTCCTGATTTGTGTATTTCCTCATTATGTGATTTTTATCATCGTCTTTGTTTATCTTCTTTAATTTTTTGATTGTTTTTTTTATTAGATATTTTCTTTATTTACATTTCAAATGCTATCCCGAAAGTTCCCTATATCCTCCCCTCGCCCTGCTCCCCTACCCACCCATTCCCACTTCTTGGCCCTGGCATTCCCCTGTACTAGAGCATATAAAGTTTGCAATAGCAAAGGGCCTCTCTTCCCAGTGATGGCCCACATATGTAGCTAGAGACACGAGCTCTGGGGGTATTGGTTAATTTTTTAAAGTTGGACTTTTTACTTTTCATTTTAATTGCATTTCTTCAACACAATCACTGCCTTATATAACTTACTACTTAAACACAGACTTTCTATCCAAAAAATACTTTTGCAACTAAAACATTGGCAATTGAATCTGAAATACCTGCTGAGTCTCTTGCTAGGCATGGCTGGAAAAATGATATCAGTAATCATAATTGTCATTTTAACTTGGACTTAGACATGTAGTATTCTCTAACTAATCCTATTTATTCAAGTAGTATCCTTCAATTTTGAACTTCAGAATACACAGGATAACATGAGGAGGACAGATAATTACCCAAAGATCAAACCCTTTTTAGCTTCTTGCCCAAATGGCAAGGCATAGCAGCCTTGTGAATTGGGTGACATTCAGAGGCAAGTTTCTCTGTATGCCTGAATAAAAGACATTCAGAGTCATTCCAGCCCTACCGTCTCATATGCTGAGAGTTCCGATTTTTATCACTGTAGGGTACACTGTGCTTAGTGCACTTTGTGCTTAATGAGGTTCTGTTTAGGCATAAAGCTCAGTTCTGAGTTCCTTGGAATCTGAACCATAGTTCTTTCCAAACCCTTGCCAAGCGTGTGATCTGTTGTTCTGCTGCAGCTTGCTTTCAAGGAAGATTGGGAGGGTTTTCTTTTGGCTGTACTAGTTAAAACAAAATCAATCTTGGGTTTTTCAAACTCACTTTAGTTTTTAAAAAGTTAGTACTGACTTTTGCAAACCATTAGGTTTTTCTTGTTGTTGTTGTTGTGTTTTTGTTGTTTGTTCTTTTTGATGGGAGGGGGCATCTCATTATGTAGCCCTGACTGTCCTGAAACTTGCTATGTAGACAAGGTTGGCCTTGAATTCATAGAGGTCCTCCTGACTCTGCATTTTGAGTATTGGAGTTAAAGATGTAGTCCACATGTCTGGCTCATTAGGATCTGTTGGAAGGTTATTAAGAAAATGTTTTGTGAGAGTCATTTCCAATTTTTATTGAAATATTTACTTTTGTTTTATATATATATATATATATATATATATATATATATATATATATATATATATATATATATATATATTCATGTATCTGTGTAAGTGCTGTGTGTGTGATGTTAGTGGTGGCCAGAAAAATGACATCACATATTTTTTTTTTTTGATGCAAACAGCAAGAGGACTTTTATTTCAAGAGTGCTCTCCAGCCCACAGTCATATAGAGACCGTAGTGCCCCGAGTATCTGGGTAAGGTGGTATTTAAAGGAAGAAGCCACAACTCAAGGGGGTGGGGAGGGTGTTGTTGGAAAAATACCAAAAATACCAGTTAAGAGTCATGAGGAAGTGGAAAGTCAAGACAGTTTTCTATGAGCTTCTAACAATAGCACATTTGCATAGCGGGTTCCAGCAATGGTCAGAGTGGGTCAGGGTGACTTTCTTTGAAGAAACACTCCATGAACCCAGGAAGCTGGTGGGTGGAGGAATGTCACTGTCTGTTTTATGATTAGCATTCCTTGGGGTAGTTTTTTCATTCCCCACTTCTCCTTGTTAGTAGTTCTAATCTTAGAACTAGACACTATCTTCTCCCTGACACACTTGATCCTTTAGGGCATGGTACTGTTGTCTCAAACCTAAAAGCTGCACTGTACTGTCTTTCTCTCTAACACACATGGGCATTGGGGATTATATTATAATTAAAAGCAGAAGCAAAATCAAAAGGGGTCCCATAAGTGTAGAAAGTAGGGTGGTGAAGAGCACACAAGATAAAGGCTTTTCCACTGAATCTCAAGGTTTTCTGCGCAATGGCGTCAAATGTAGACTGAATCTCTAACTTGGAAGAGATGTGGGGCTTGCAGGTCTCCTTCTCTTGAGTAGGCCTTCTGGAACTGCTTCCACACTTTCTGTTTCACTCACTTGAGAGCCTTAAGCCTAGAGAACAAAGGCTGGGAAAGCAGCATGTCAGCGCTATGTACAGAGGCTATTTTTACCAGTCGAGGGGCCACCCCTAGAGTAATTCATAGGGGTCAGTCCAAACTGTCCAGGGGTGTTCTTAACCCTGAAGAGCACAAAGGGTAGGAGAGCTATCCAACCATTAATACCAGTCTCCGCTGTCAATTTTGTAAGGGTCTCCTTAATGGTTGTATTCATCCTCTCTACCTGTCCTGAAATTTGGGGTCTGTATGCACAATGTAACTTCCAATCAATCCCCAATATCTTGGCCAGTCCCTGACTTACCTGGGCAACAAAGATTACCTTGGGTATCCCAAACCTTGGGAGGATTTCTTCTAGGATCTTCTTGGCCACATTGGCCGTCTCAGTCCTGGTAGGAAAAACTTCTACCCAGCTTGAAAAAGTAACTATAAAAACTAATAAGTACTTGTTGCCATATCTAGCTGGCTTAGATTTTGTAAAATCTACCTCCCAATAGGCTCCAGGATGGTCACCCCTGAGCCTCTTCCCAGGAGTATACACGGAGTGTCCTGCATTAGCACAGGCCTTGCAGCTTTTGACTATTTCTTTTGCCAAGTCAGAGAGTCCTATAACATAGTAGTCGGAGGACCTAACCACACCTTTTAAATTCTTGGCCCCCAAGTGGGTTAAGTAATGTAAGTTGGTAACATACTTGCGTCCTTCTTCCTGTGGGAGGACTAGTTTTCCTTTTTCTGTTTCTACTATCCCATACAGAGTTTCCTTTTCCAGTCCTAATTTGTCCATAACTTGATAGTCCTCAGGGTTGTATGTAAAGCTGGTCTCTCTGACATCATAATAATCTTTAGGCTCCTTGACTGCCAGGATCATTGCTCCTTGGGCCACCTGTTTGGTGGTTAGGTCTGCTGTCTGATTCCCTTTAGCCATAGCATCTCCAGTTTTTGGGTGTCCTGGACAATGTATAACGGCCACCTTTTTGGTAAGTGTATGGCCTCAAGGAGGCTCAAAATTTCCTCTTTATTTTTTATGTCTTTCCCTGCAGATGCCAACATCCCTCTTTGGCTGCATATTGCTCCGTGCAGTGGCAAAAGCATATCTGCTGTCAGTGTGTTAGACTTTTCCTTTGCCATTCGTAGAGCTTGTATCAAAGCCACAAGTTCGGCTTTCTGGGCCGACGTCCCTTCAGGGAGGCTGATGGACTAGATCACTTGCTTTCTGTCCACCACTGCTGCCCCTGCCTTCTGCTTACCTTCAACCATGAAGCTACTGCCATCTGTAGACCAGCTCAGACTCCCAGGCCAAGGCTGGTCCTTCAGATCATTTCAAGTACCAGTTTCTTCTGCCAGAATGTCAGCGCAGTGATGAGTAGGTGAAGAGTCATTCAGTATCAGGCAGTAGGTTAGCGAGATTGAGGACAGTAGGGAGAGCAAAGGTCACTCCTTCAGTCAACAAAAAGCTCTGATAATGTGTCATACGAGCGTTGGTCATCCATCGGTCAGGGGGTGTTGGATAATGCTTTCAAGAGCATGGGGTGCCACTACAGTTTGCTGTCCCAGAGTGAGCTTATCAGCATCCTTGACAAGCAGAGCTATGGCAGCAATAGCTTTCAAACAAGAAAGCCACCCACTGGCAACAAGGTCTAACTTCTTGGATAGGTAGGCCACTGGCCTTTTCCAAGGTCCCAAAGTCTGGATAAGGATTCTTCTGGTGACCCCTGCTCTCTCATCAGGCAAGGCTAAGGCTGGGGCTGTTAGTTGGACATTTTTAATTTCTTCAAAGGCTTTCTGGTGATCTGGAGTCCACACAAACACCTCCCCTTCCTTGGTAAGGGGGTACAATGGGGCAGCTAAGGTCGCAAACCCAGGTATCTAGAGTCTGCAGAATCTAGCAGTGCCCAAGAATTCTCTTACTTACCTTGGTGTAGTTGAGGTGGCAATCTGAGTTACAGTCTTTTCTCAGGCTTCCATTAGCCACCGCCCCTGTCTTGAAGGGTGTATCCCAAATAAGTAACTTCAGTCTGACACAGCTAAGCCTTTTTAGCTGAGGCTTGGTACCCCAACTCACTTAATTCTGTCAAGCACATTGATCTTCTGTTGCCCAGATTCCCTATCTGTCTAGGTCCTGTCTTTTCTTTCTCTCTTACCTTGCAGCCAAGATTCTAGTCAATATCTTTCTTGTCTACGATCCCTCCTATTTTCTTTCTTCTGCCTCCCACTTCTCTCTCTCTCTCTCTCATAATACACCTTCTCTGCCTCTTTCACTAGATCACATAACTCAGCCTCCTGTAACCCTTCAAATTTCTGAAGTTTCTTTCTGATATCCAGGGCCGACTGCCTGATGAAGGCCAGGGCTACTGAGGCCTTCTGGGCTTCCAAGGTAGGATCAAAGGGAGTGAACAGCCTGAAGGCTTCCATAAACCTTTCAAGGAACACCAAGGAAGGTTCAGTTGGCCCCTGTATTACCTCTCTTACCTTAGCCAAATTAGTGGGCCTTCTTGAGGCACCTTGGAGATCAGAGCCTGGCTACAAGATTTTCAAGCTCTCGCTACCTTTTGTTATGTTGTAGTTCCAATGGGGCGAGTCAAAGGGAGTCCCATGTCGATCTTATTTTGTGTAGGCGGCCCATCAGCTCCCAGGATATTTTTTTTTCTAGCCTCTAACAGACTTCTCTCTCACTCCTCGGTTGTGAAGAGCGTATGCAGCATCTCCTGACAATCAGCTGGAGGCTCTGATTTGGGAGAAGCCTTCACTTTCGATTTCTCTTGTAACAGCAGAGCACAACCACAATTTTGGGAAGCAAAACTCAATTTTAACGGTGTAAACAATCCATTCTCTTTAAAAATCAACACCAAAAACATTACTTGCTACAAAGTTTGGCTGCCTGTTCCTGCACACAAACATAAGAAGGTGCAACTCCCAATTCCTCAAAGAGACACTGCCTTAAATCTTATTTTTTATAAGTCTGGTTTCTAGGATAAGAATTACATAGAATATTACCCAATTTCAGGCATATCTTTAGAGACCTGTTTCCATGGGTTGGCTCATGCAACATGTTGTAGTTTTAAATTACTCCAACCCTGAGTTACCAGTTTTAAGCCAACTTTTCTGTTACCAATGTTACAAATTTTTAATCATAACTGTGGTCCCCCTCCCCCCATGCCGGCTCCAAGCTGGGAGTTCAGACCTGATGTCTCTGAAGGCATGCCACAGGAAGCCACATACAGCGTGGTTCTCCAGCCAAGGCTGGCTTCCATTGTTGTGTTAAACCACACCTGAGCTTCTCTGGAAACCTGCTGCCCATCTGCTGTGCCCCTTCCAGGTCCTGCCTCCTGCCAAGGCATTCCACAGCGCCCTGGACCCTGCCTCGGCCAGTTCACCTGCTTCCAGCTGGGACATTCCACATTGCCTTAGACTTTGCGCCACATTCCAGGTGTCTGCGCAGAACTGACTGAGGGCAGGGTTTTCCCTTTCTAGACCAAGAAAGATTTTTCAGTAAAGGACAGAATATGCTTTGACTGGAGAACTGACTCAGTGTTTTCATTTTCTCTCCTATCTAGTCTTACAAGCCCCAGTTCACCTCCCAGGGGTCTTAGTCTGTCTAGTGGGGGACCACAGGTGGGACCCCAACACATAACCAATAACTTATGAGCCCATAATCTATAACTAAGACATATAAAACATATTTATACCTTTAAAACTATTCAGAAACAAAAATGAAATAGCTGCATACATTTGCTTATTTAAACCAAACAAAATTCTTAATTTTTCTTAACTGCAATTTCCAGAGAGGAGCTCCTTGCTACCTGATGAATCCAATAATCACAAGCACAGAGATTTTTGTAGGAAAAAACAGCCATCAGTTCTCTTACCATAGAACTTGAGAAGCTGCTGGTCCCTTTAAGAGCAGCATTTACAATCAGCTCCTAGCAGGGCTTTTCCAGCCACACTAGACTCCTAACTACAGGCTCAGGGCTCCAAAGACCAATTGATACTGTTTATATATTTTTTTCTCTTCACCAAATTATCTCCAGATAGTCGAAGAGTACTGTTTTTCTCAAAACCCATTCTCTCATGTCTCAGGTATAAACTATCTGTAGTCAGGTACAAAGCACCTGAGAATTGCCTTCACTTCTCTAGATTTTCACATAGCTTTAAATACTTACACAAAAACACACAAAACAGAAACCAACAGATCCAGACACACATGACCCTTTCTCATCCTCCACAAGCAGGCAAAACAATTAGACGATCTCCAAGGGGGAAGCTTCTGCTTGAACACAGAACTCCCTCTGACCAATATCTGGAGACTACCAGGCATCCCTGGCTCTCCGCACTTCCCAGGGCATCTCCCAGGGCATCTCCCAGGGCCGCAGCTTGTGGTCCTCCTAGCATGTCTGCCGACCACAGTCCTCCAGTTCTTATTGCCCGAAAGGACAGCTGCAAATACAAAGCGTGCACATTTCAATAAACCCCATCATCTACAAACACCATTGTCCACTTCTACCTAGACGACCAAAACCAGAGAAACCAAACTCAGGCGGATCCAAACTCAGGCTGATCAGTATAAACTCAGACGGATCAGAATCCAAAACAGACTGTGTCGTGCTTCAGAAACAAAGGATGAGATACAGACAAACAAGCCAACACATCAAGTGCACGTTTGAAAGCAGACACTCAGAACAGAGACACCTGCTGGCACACACAAAATCCAGAGGGGATCTCCACACTTCCAAGTTGGTTCTCAGGTGTGAGGGGTGGTCGAGTTTCTGGCCAATGCACCAAATGAAAGACCCAAAATGTGAGGATTCCCCCACATTCTGACTCAGGAGAGGTGACACCCCAAATCACTCATGAGAAACGGTCTTGATGCAAACAGCGAGAGGACTTTTATTTCAAGAGCGCTCTTGGGCCCACAGTCATATAGAGGACCGTGGTGCCGACATCACATCTCTTAGAACTGAAGTTCCTGATGGTTGTGAACCACCCAGTATGTGTGACAGGGATTGAATTTAGGTCCTCTAGAAAAGTGCACAGCCCCAGGATAAGTTTTATTTGAAATTTTAATTTAATTTTTAAAATATGCTACAATTATGGGTAAACTGGGAAAATAAGTCATCTCCCCCTGTTTACATAATCTAAGCCATGCCTTGTGAGGTAGTGATTTTGTCTGGAATCAATTTTCCTAATACATACATTAAAAAAATATGAGATGGTAGGTCTGGAATGACTCTGAATGTCTTTTATTCAGGAATACAGAGAAATT
This sequence comes from Mus minutoides, assembly GCA_902729485.2. Taxonomy (NCBI): domain Eukaryota; kingdom Metazoa; phylum Chordata; class Mammalia; order Rodentia; family Muridae; genus Mus; species Mus minutoides. The sequence continues at coordinate 50,173 of LR750928.1, read as the reverse complement.
TGTCTCTGAACTTCACCCAATTCACAAGGCTGCCATGCCTTCCCGTTTGGGCATGAAGCTGAAAAGGGTTTGATCTTTGGGTGATTATCTGTCCTCCTCATGTTGTCCTGTATATTCTGAAGTTAAAAATTGGAGGATACGACTTGATTAAATAGGATTAGTTAGAGAATACTACACGTCTAAGTCCAAGTTCGAATGACTGTTATGATTACTGATATCATTTCTCCAGCCATGTCTAGCAAGAGACTCAAAGAAACAATCAACTACTATGCATTTGCCCTGGTTAAATCAAGGAGGTCAGGTCACTTCTTGTGAATACACAGGTGGCCAAAAGCAACTCATCGAAGAAAGAGTTTATTTTGGAATACAGTTCCAGAAGGACAGTCCATATTGGCCAGGAAGGCACAACATGATAGTAGGAGTGAGGGACCAGATTCAGATTTTTTGGGTTCAGACTCCATCTTAGAGAACCTGACCTAACGTTGAACTTGAGTTAACTAACAGGCCAGTACCTAATACCAGTTTCCAGGTTAGCCCCTAACAAAACCTGCATCTAGCACCAGTTTCCAAGTTACCCCCCACAAGACCTGCATCTAACACCAGTTTCCAGGTTATTCCCCAACAAATCTACACCCCCAGGTTACAAGTCCATCCCTGCCACTTCACTTTCTAACAACTACCAATTAAGAAAATTGCTGAAGTTAAGTTTATGTTATGTTTAGCTCCTAGCACCAGCCAACTAAAGGCCCTAATGGGTCCCCCAACCAGATATGTATTAGGCTAGATACCCTCTTCTTGCCTCTCTATATATTTGCTTGAAACTGGGCTCGGGGGCTGCTTCTTGTTCTCCTGCGTGAGAGACAGTGGTGTGGCCCAAACTTGAGATTGAATAAAGAGATCCTAATGCAATTGCATCTAGATCAGCTTCTTGGTGGTTTTTTTTTTGGGGGGGGGAGGGTTCACAAACATTTCCTGACACAACAGAATCAGGAACTTGGATGTTTACATTTTCATCAATATATAAGGAGAGAGCGAGGGCAGGAATTGGAGTAAAGCTATAAAACTCCAAAGCCCATCCCCTACTTTCTCCAGTGAGGCCATGCCTCTTAAATGTTCTATTATATTTAGAAACAATGCTACTGAGAGGCCAAACCTCCATCTTGGGACTGCCCCTATCTTAAAGAAAAAAAAAAGCCTGAGAACTTGACCTAGAGCAGAACCCAAACTGCATCCACATACCAGGAAGATCTTGTCCTTGGCCAGAGTTACTCCCTAGCTACTTCCTAGCAACAGTCAATTAAAGATTATTCTGATTGTTTCAGATGTATTTTCAGACCATTTGTGATTGTATATTGTCTTACTTCAGAGCTCCCACTTGTCTACTTACAACAGTCATTAAATTAAAGGCTTGCCAGGCTGGACTACCTTACTTACTTCCATTTCCTATAAAACCTTGTCCTGATGAGAGTTCAGGGCTGTTTCACCAACAGTTTTGTGGGTCAGTGGTAAGCCCAAACTCATTTGTAATAAAAAGACACTAATGTGATTACATTGAAAATAGCTCCTTGGTGGTCTTTTGGGTTCACAAATGCTTCCTGGCATAGCACTACCATCTAGGAACCCATTGTAGACATCTCTCATTTAGAATACCACATTTCCCCTTGTGTCTGTGTCATAGAAATATCACTCTTTCTTGAGCTGAGGTTTTCTCTTCTTATGTACTCATGATGACAAGGTATAGAAGATAACATGACACACTCATGATTGTGGTGATTGAGCAAGGCTTAAATTATGTATTTGGGCACTGAAGATTAATCAGAGTATATTATAGTCGACAGGATGTGGAACAGTACAGGGAAAGTATCACAGTAAAGATTTAAGGCCATTTTTACTATGTTAATTATGTCAATCAATGAGCATGGGAGATCTTTGCATCTTCTGAGGTCTTCTTCAATTTCTTTCTTCAGAGATTTGAAGTTCTTGTCATATAGATCTTTCACTTGCTTGGCTAGAATCACACCAAGATATTTTATATTATTTATGACTATTATAAAGGGTGTCATTTTCCTAATTTCTTTCTCAGTCTGTGTATTCTTTAAGTAGAGGAAGGCTACTGATTTGTTTGAGTTAATTTTATATCCAGCCACTTTGCAGAAGTTGTTTATCAGCTGTAAGAGTTCTCAGGTAGAAGTTTTGTGGTCACTTAAGTATATGATCATATCATCTGCAAGTATTGATATTTTAACTTCTTCCTTTACAATTTGTATCCCTTTGACCTTCTTTTGTTGTCTAATTGCTCTGGCTAGAACATCAAGAACTGTATTTAATAGATAGGGGGGGAGTGGGTAGCAATGTCTTGTCCCTGATTTTAGTGGGATTGCTTCAAGTTTCTCACCATTTAGTTTGATGTTGGCTATTGGTTTGCTGTATATTGCTTTTATTAAAGCAACCTACAAATTCAATGCAAAACCCATCAAAATTCCAACTCAATTTTTAACATAGATAAAAAGATTCATCTGGGAAGAACAAAAAACTCAGAATAGTGAAAACTATTCTCAACAATAAAAGAACTTCTAGGGGAATCTCTGACCTTAAACTGTACTACAGAGCAATATTGAAAAAAATCACATGGTATTGGTACAGAGATTGGCCGGTAGATCAATGGAATAAAATTGAAGACCCAGAAATAGGCCCACATTTGATCTTTGACAGAGAAGCCAAAACTATCCATAAAATTCATAAAATTGCAAAGCTTCTGTAAGGCAAAGGACATTGTCAATAGGACAAAACAGCAACCAACAGATTGGAAAAAGATCTTTACCAATACTATATTCGATAGAGGACTAATATCCAATATATACAAAGAACTCAAGAAGATAGACTCCAGAGACTCAAGTAACCCTATTAAAAATGGGGTACAGAGCCAAACAAAGAATTTTCAACTGAGGAATCTCAAATGGCTGAGAAGCACCTGAAAAAATGTTGAACATCCTTAGTCATCAGGGAAATGCAAATCAAAACAGCCCCGAGATTCCACCTCACACCAGTCACAATGGCTAAGATTAAAAATTCATGTAATAGCAGATGCTGGTGAGGATGTGAAGAAAGAGGAACACTCCTCCATTGCTGGTGGGATTGCAAGCTGGTACAACCACTCTGGAAATCAGTCTGGCAGTCCTGCCCAAAATAGGACATAGTACTACTGGAAGATCCAGCAATACCTCTCCAGGGCATATACCCAAAAGAAGTTCCAACTTGTAATAAGGACACATGCTCCACTATGTTCATAGTAGCCTTATTTTTAATAGCCAGAAGCTGGAAAGAACCCAGATGCCCCTCAACATAGGAATGGTTAAAAAAAATTGTACATTTACACATTCACTCAGCTATTAAAAAATGAATTTATGAAATTCTTAGGCAAATGGATGGTTCTGGAGGATATCATCTTGTGTGAGGTAACCCAATCACAAAAGAACACACATGATATGCACTCACTGATATGTGGATATTAGCCCAGAAACTTAGAATACCCAAGATACAATTTGTGAAACACATGAAACTCAAGAAGGAAGACCAAAGTGTGGATACTTTGTTCCTTCTTAGAATGGGGAACAAAATACCCATGGAAGGAGTTACAGAGACAAAGTTCGGAGCTGAGACAGAAGGACGGACCATCCAGAGACTGCTCCACCCTGGGATCCATTCCATATACAACCACCAAACCCAGACACTATTGCATATGCCAGAAAGATTTTGCTGACAGGACACTCATATTACTCTCTCTTGTGAGGCTATGCCAGTGCCTGCAAATACAGAAGTGGATGCTCACTGTCATTTATTGACTGCAACACAGGCCTCCCAATGAAGGAGCTAGAGAGAGTACCCAAGGAGCTAAAGGGGTCTGCAACCCTATAGGAGGAACAACAATATGAACTCACCAGTATCTCCCAGAGCTTGTGTCTTTAGTTGCATATATAGTAGAGGATGGTCTAGTAGGCCATCGTTGGGAGGAGAGGCCCTTTGTCTTGTGAAGATTATATGCCCCAGTACAGGGGAATTCCAGGGCCAGGAAGCATGAGTGGGTGGGTTGGGGTGCAGGGTGGGTGGAGGATTTAGGGGACTTTTGGAGAGTAAACTAGGAATCAGTGAGGTAAAAGAATTGAACAAAACTGTTCAAGAACTAAAAATGAAAATAGAAACAATATATAAAACACAAAGGGAGGCAACCCTGGAGATGGACAACTTAGGAAAAAGATCAGAAGCTACAGATGCAAGCAACACCAACAGAATACAAGATATAAAAGAGAGACTCTCACGCATACAAGATACTATATTGACACACCAAAGAAAATACAAAATGTAAAAAGCTTCTATCACAAAAGATCCAGGAAATTCAGGACACAATGAAAAGATCAAACCTAGGAATAGTAGGAATAGAAGATAGTGAAAAATCCCACCTAGGGTCAGAAGCATCTTTTTTTTTAAATAGCTATTTTCTTCATTTACATTTTTAGTTCTTTAACTGTTTTGTTCAATTCTTTTACCTCCTTGAGTGGGTTCTCCCTTGCTCCAGAAGATCCTCTGCCCCCAGCCTGTGTCCCCCTGGCAGGAAATATTTACGCATACTCTGTTTTGGAGAGTGAGGAGAGATACCATCATGGCTGTCTCTCTCGTTTGTCTCCAACCTAGACACTGTAGCAAGTGCCCCTAGATCTCTAAATCATGACAATTCTGTGGTTTCTGTTCCTCACAGTGGCTCAGTCCTCTCTCAAGACAATCTCTGGTATGGACAAGGAAACAGAGAGGTAATGACAGATTTCCTTTCTAGCTCTAGAGAACTTTGGTTTTGCCAGGGGCCAAGGCTGTAGCTCTGGTCTCTAGGGCCTTCTTTGCTCTCCAGTCTTACTCTGTTCTGGTTTTGTGATCTCTTCTCCCCAGGAGTCATGTTTTTGCTTTGTGTGTCCATTTTCTTCTGTCGTTTTCTTCTTTCAGCATTCCTGTTATTTTTCTCGTTTTCCAGAGCCTCTTTTTCTCTACTTGAAATATGTTTTTTGCTATCTTCCAAATTCTTCTCACTTCTTAGGTGGAGAAAACTCCTCCTTTGAGTTCTTTTCTTTTTATCTCAAGATAACAAGCAATGGTTGTACATTCTTACGTTTACAGCTCAAATAGTAGCAGCAAGTCAGTCACAGGGGATTTTCATATTTCAGAGGGAGTCAAGAAAGATCACTGCCCTACCCTTGATCAGTTTATGGAAAAAAGTCATATTGTATTAGAGCATAAGTAATGGATAGAAAGATCCCAGTAATGCATAATGATTAAAATCAGAAAGATGTTCATTTCTTGCTTGCTTACAATTGTGTTTTTATGATATAAATATGAGTCTCATCAAGGTGGTAATTCAGACAGTCCATTCTGTCACATATGCCAGAAAAGAATCAAATAGACATGAAACAGAGTGTGGAGGTCATACATACAGTGTTTTTGTGCACTATATATGGGATGGCATACAACTCCCCACTCACATCCTTTAGAGAAGAACTTAAGCACATAGCTGACATAAGTCACTGTGGGGGAGCTTATACAATATATATCATTGTAAATGTGGAAAAGAGAAAATAGGTGGATAACTGTTGTACTGGCTGGTTTTTTTGTGTTAACTTGACATAAGCTGGAGTTATCACAGAGAAGGAAATGCCTCCATGAGATCCAGCTGTAAGGCATTTTCTCAATTAGTGATCAAGGGGGGGGGGAGGGCCCACTATTGGTGGTGCCATCCCTTGGCTGGTAGTCTTGGGTTCCATAAGAAAGCAAACTGAGCAAGTTAGGGGAAGCAAGCCAATAAGTAACATCCTTCCATAGCCTCTGCATCAGCTCCTGCTTCCTGACCTGCTTGAGTTATAGTCCCGACTTCCTTTTGTGATGAACAGCAATGTGGAAGTGTAAGCTGAATAAACCCTTTCCTCCCCATCTTGCTTCTTGGTCATGTTTGTGCAAGACTAGAAACCCTGACTAAGACAGCTGGCCAGTTCCATCCAAGTATTTGTATAAAAGCAAGATGATTTTATATATGTGGGATCTTCTCAGTTATAATACTGAGTTGAAAAGGAGGACAGGATGTTCTCTTACTCAGATGTACTCTACTTCTTTTAATTCACTCGTTTTTCTGTAAACACCCATTTTCTTGAATTTCACACAAATATTTCTTTCCAAATATTTTATTAGCATATATTATTTATGATGAAACACCAGGGGAAAGACCTGCTTTGCCAACGTGGGGAGGAAAGGGTTTATTTTCCTTGTGCTTCTATATCACTGTTTATCATTGGAGGAAGTCAGGACAGGAACTCAAACAGGTCAGAAACCTGGAGGATGGAGCTAATGTAGAGGTCATAGAGGGGTGCTGGTTACTGTCTTGTTCCTCATGGCTTCTTCTGCCTGCTTTCTTATAGAATACAGGACTACAAGCCCAGGTATGGTGGCCCCACCCACAGTCGACTGGGTCCTCTCCCATCAATCACTAATTAAGAAAGTCCCTTACAGGCTTGCCAGCAGCCTGATTTATAGAAGCATTTTCTCAATTGCAGCTCCTCCTCTTAGGTGGGTAAACTTGGGTTGAGTGGATAGAGTTGATGGTACAGCAGTCTGAGAAGATGAGTGAGCCTGTGTTGAGTTGATGGAACAGCAGCCTGAGAATCTTCCTTCTACTTTCTACTTTCATGTCTAGTTTTTATCACAACCAGGATTGTTCAAAAATTTCAAAATTTAATAGAAGTTTTTTATTTTATAAAATAAAACATATTTTCAAGTTTCTTTTTAAATCACATTCAATTATTTTGTTTTATTGGTAAGAAATGTGAGTTATGAAGACATTAAATAACTTGTTTATGGTTGTAATTAGTTGATAATAGACTAAAGACTAGAGATTTTACAGTTTTCTCCTTTATTTGAGATAATACCAAGATATCTGTTGAAAACTTTATTATCTGACTTATATTTTAGCCATATGTAGAACTAATTTTATTAAAGTTTTGTATGAGTATTTAAATGATTTTGGAGTGTTCTCACTACTGCCTTTAGATGGCACAAGTTAGCTAATCCAGTGTTCCTATAGCTCCACTAATTGCAGGAGGGTAAAGAAAAGCTTATGGAAAATAGGAGGACTAAATAATTTTAAAAAGCAGGTATATTACTGATAAGGCTTCCTGTGTTTAGAGCACAAAACTGGTCTTTTGAATTAATATGTGTAAGAGGAAAACACTTGGAAGGTTCTAGATTTTCTCCAATCCTACCAGGGTCAGAAGTTACAAGAAGTTTGAGTTCTGAGGTAAGGCTAGAATTGGATAAGCTTCTGAAATGGATGGAACAAAATTCCAGGAGCTCTGTTTCCTACAGCTCTAGATAACCAGGACAAAGTCTTTCTCCACTCGCTTTCACCGGTTAGTACAGCTGCTCATGGCATTCACTATTATCTTCTCTTAATACTTACACATGCTGGCTGACAAGTTCTTCATGTGCTTTTGTGGGATAGTATGACCCCACAATGCTTCGCACTTATTAGGGCTCCAGGTTATATATAGAATTTAATTTTTTCTTATTATTTTGAATTTAAATAAAACAAGGAAGTTAACTTGAATTCTTCTAATTCTTGTGCACTAGAAGGATTGGTTGCAAACTCCTCTTTCCTCTTTGTTTATGTTTTAAGACAAGATTTCACTGTGTAGCCTATGATGTCCTTAAATTAATGATCCTCTTGACTCAGCCTCCCAAGTGCTACGATTACAGGAAAGTACCACCGTACTTGACCTACTTTAAAAACTTTAAATGCCAAATATTTTTTAAAAATAATTTTTGGTGGAAAATGAATTATGACTAAAATGTCTACTGCTGCTCCGATGCATCTTAATGCATGGTTTCTGTTGGAGGGATCAGAAGTCTTCCATTCCCATTCTTAACTGCCCTGTGGAAAAAGGCAGCAAGGCTGAGTCCCAATTGCTGCACCCTGCAGTGTCAGATGCTGTTGATCATCAGTGACTTAGGTTCTAGTCTGCTGTTCTGATGGCTGATGTAATTCTTAGAGCAGGGGGTTGTTATCGAGGAAGTACTTTATGGCTTCATTAGACTATTGTTAACTTTCAATTTTTTATGCAAATAAAACATTAATTACATATTTTAGTTGATATGCAAGTGTGTTTGTGTGTATGTGAGTGTGTATGTGTATGTGCGTGTGTGTGTGTGTGTGTGTGTGTGTGTGTGTGTGTGTGCATGCACCAACATGCTTGTAGTAGTCAGAGTGAATCAGTTCTCTTCTACTATAAAAGGTCCTGGGGATTAAACTCAGGTCATCAGGCTTAGGAACTGGGCTCTGCTCACTGAGCCTTCTCTCTAACCTGATTGAAATTTTTGTTTGGATATATTTTTTGTCTTATGTAGACATTTCCATACCTTGGTATTTTGACTTAATTTTTTGCCTGTTTTAACTTAATGCTTTAACATTAGTATGTAAGATAAGGTAGTTTATAGTTTATGAAATTAGCCTATAAAATGGTTTCACTATGACATTTTATATCAGTATAGTTTGCTAATAGTTTTGTCTACTTTTCTCTCACTCTAAATATCTGTGAACCATATTTTCCTATTTTATCTTTTGGGTTTAGAGCCTCTCTCCTCTGCCTGTCCTCAGTGTGTGAGGTTGGTCACACAATGCTCTCTTTCTTTCAGTCTTGCAAAAACAGGACTTTTTATTTAACCAAGTTAAATGACCAGATAATAATGTCTACTGACAGACACTTCAGTAGGGGCCGTGTTGCTTAGTGGCCTAGGCTGCCTGGGTGGTCTGTATGCTGCTCTACCATTATTGCTTTTTAACTGAGTGAACATGCCCCATTCACTTTGTGAAGTACGACACTGGGATAATCAGTATCAACTCCTCAACAGTACCTAGTAATCATGAATAGCAGTAAACATTACTATTATTATTATTTATTATTTTTATTCACAATTCACAACATGAAATGTCCTAGAGAAATTCACAGTATAGCTGAATTAATATTCATATGTAAAGTATTAAACTATAAGATCACAATCAAGTAATTGGTGTAGATTATGATCTTGACAATAAGAGCTATAATTAAAAAGGAATTCACAGAAGATAGGGATTTAGCTGAGCCTTGAAAGGTAGGTAAAAGGCTAAAGTTAGCCAAGAAACAAGGAGATAAGATTTTTTTTTTTTTTTTTTTATAGAGGAGTCTCTCCATCTTTTATGGATAAGCTGCTTCTGGAGTTTGATTCTGGCAAGGCAAGGAAGAGTGTTGGTTCAGGGTTTCAGGGTTGGATAAATCTATTTTGATAGCTAACAAAAGTGGTAATTAAACAATATGATAGGATAGACTGTGGCATAATCATGATTAGTAGGATGCCCCAGGTGAGCACAGGGCAGACACAGAAGCAGAACAGAGATCTGTTGATGTCATTCATCAGCATTGTAGCATATGTGAGAATGGGTATATTGAAAATATAAAAAAGCTTCTTAAAATAATTAAAACACTATTTTAAATATCCACAATTGATTCTAGTGAAGTACCATGCCAGAATTAGATTCTAGTATTCTAAAAAGTACTTCTAGGAAAAGAAAAAAGCTGTGTTCCTTAAAGCTAGATGTAGTTCACCGCGAGCATGCGGTCCCACTAACTTTATCTGATAAAAAGCTGTTCTCTTCATTGGAAGCTAACAGTAAAGACCAGCAAAACCAGATATAAAATTTTAGCTCTGCATCTTTCTGCCTCATGTGCCTTGTAATGTCACTCAAGCTCTCTTTCATGTTTCTTCCACATGAGATTCCCCAGTAGCTATAAAGGAAGAGATTCTTGAAAATGTACATGCATCTGATGAATTTGAAACAATTGTATGTGCACATCAAGTGGTTGATCCTGTGAACTTGACTGCATCCAGGATTACCCTGGAGACAAAACTCCTGGCATGCCTGTGACTATCTTGATTAGACTGATCTAGGATCATCTAGGAGAAAAATTTCCAGGCTTGCCTGTGGTTATCTAGGCTTGACTGAACTGGGGGGACCTCTCTCACCATGACAGCTCTGTTCCATGGGCTGGGATCCTTGACTGAACCAAGGGAAACAAGATGCAAGCATAAACATCATTGTTCTCTGCTTCCTGATTGTGGATATGATGTGACCTGCTGCCTACTCAAAGCCCTGAAAAAGGCACTCTGAGACTGCACCAAGATAAATCCTTCATTAAGTTCAGGCATTTTATGACAGCAATGAGGTACTTGACTAATACAAATGCTTTTGATGCTGTATGGTTGAAGAAAGATCTGGATGAGACTGCCAATGGTGGTGCCTGTTCTGTATACTGTAGATCATTTTAAAAAACTTCTTGCTGCAGACTACCCTCCTTGGTGACTTTAAAAGAAATAGAAATCTGCTTGCTAACTATATTGGTAGTTTTATGCCAACTTGACAAAAGATTAGGTCATTTAGGAAGGTGAACTCTCAATTGAGAAAATGCTTGCATAAGATTTACTTTACTTAAATCTATAATGTGTTCACTTAATTGCTGATTGATGTGGGAAGGAAGCTCATTGTGTGTGGTGTAATGCCTGTGGTGTCTAAGAAGGAAGACAGGGCAACCTGTCCCCATTCAACCATGGGGAGCAATCCAGTTTAAAGCAATCCAAGTCCTCTGTGTCATCTCTAGCCTCCAGATTGTTGTCTTGTTTGACTTATTGCTTTAAATTTCCTCAGTGATGAACTGTGATGTGGAACTGAAAGAAGAAATAAATTCTGCCCCCTTCCAAATAAATAAATACATAAATAAATAAATAAATAAATAAAAACTGCTTTCTTCCACACAAGCTGTCTCAGATCCTCAAAATGAACGTTCTCCAGTGAAGTGGGACACTGAGCAGCATTCAATAAATAGTATGTGGCTCTTACATGCAGAAAATGTTACTCTTGGCCTATTGGGGGAATTCTGAATAAAAGTTCCTGGAAAGAACCACACCTCACAGTGAACGTACTAGAAGGCTGGTCCACTGATTGGAACCTCAGTGGTGTGGAGAGTTTAGAATGTTGCAAACCCAGAGTTAAATGATCTTGGGCTATCTTTAGCCCACTTAATGATCCTAGTAACAATTTAGGTTATTAAATTTAAAGTCCCATGCTAGGGACAAAATTACATAGGAGCTGCTATACAGGGTAGCTCCTGAGCATCTCTCCCACTGTCACTATCAACAAAGTCTATTGCCACTGCTCTTGGGTACTTGTCAGAAGTAGATGGTAAGAACCTATTTTTGACAATTCATGCTTTGGTTATATAATATAAAAATCAAGTTGGAAATGAGATGGAAACTTCTTCTCTGATGGGTAATTTTCATAATGCTGGAAAGTGCTATCTCTGCAAGCTGCTGGGTGAGAAAAGGCATCAACAGTCTTAGCTAGTTGTGGACTTGTGTGCTATACAATTGAATTATCAGGCCAGACATTTTCGGTGACGTAATATAGTAGGATGCCTGTCGAGGAGGTAATTAGTCTCGGACTCTGAGACCCACTGCACAGGGTGGGGGGATTCATGCCCTAATATGGTAAACCTGATCAAAGCTCACCAATGAGCAAGTCAAGAGGCAAGTTGATACAACTCTTTGGCTAAATGAGCATTTTTACCCACCAAATTACCTTTAAGTATTTAGAGTTATGTCCATAAATAATTAACCAAGTGTTGAGAATAGTGATTGTTGAAAGCTCAGCTTTTAATGGGATATCTGTATCATCTCCTCCAAGGTTCAGAGGACCTTATGGAGGAAGGCCTGGAAAAAATGTAAAAGCCAGAGAACAGAGAGGAGTGCTGTGAAATGTTCTCATCCAGATAAGAAATGACCACTGCATCCATAAACTCAAAACAACTATATTTATGTGCACAAGCCCTACACAAGAATGGGCCCACCAGCCTTCCACAAAGATGCAGAAAAGCTCACAAGCCCCATCCCCTCCACAAGGAGCTACTGGCAGTGAATGGCTAATGGGAGAGGCATTAAGTGGTATAGTCACTGTGAAGTTGCCTATGCTCCAGTAAATAACCTCTATCCATGCTCATGGAAAGAAGCCTAATTGAATGCAGTGGTTCACACACAAAAAGATGTGAAACTTTAAAGAGATCTTATTGGGAACAAGGGGTCTAGCAGGAGAAAAGGAGATTAAGAGAAGGCATTAAGAGATGAATATATCTTTATATGTGTGTGATTGCAAAAGAAATGACTATAAATCAAATTTTAAAAGACATTGAAGGCTGGGTGGTGGTGGTGTGTACCCACCTGCGGCCACACTAACTGGGTTCCTGAGTGGGAGGCCGAAGCTGTATGGAAGGAAACGGTGAGATAAATAATGGAAGCCAAGACATGTTTCTGTTCAAGGCCCCCAAGTTTACTAAGAGACTGTGCTTATAAAGAGGGGAGGCTCATCCCCTGCCAATCCATTCTTGGTGCCTGTCACCAGCCTGTAGGTGATCTGCAAGATGCTGTCTCCTTAATATCTCAAGGGCCTCTGAGCAGGTAGCAGTGTCTTGGAGAAGAGCAGCAGCAGGTGACAGAACAATAGAACCATCTAAGTTGGGAAGGTTCCACCCCAGGTAGTCTCATACTCAGTGGCAGTGAGGTCTGAATCAGCCTGCTTCAAGGCTGGGGGAGGCTACAGTGGTGCGTGACTTTAATCCCAGCACTTGGGAGGCAGAGGCAGGCAGATTTCTGAGTTCGAGGCCAGCCTGGTCTATAGAGTGAGTTCTAGCCAGGACTACACAGAGAAACCCTGTTTCGAAAAACCCAAAAAAAAAAAAAGATTGAAGAAGATGATGGAAAAGCCTTCCACATTCCTCAATTAGCTGAATTAATAATGCAAAATATCTATATTAACAAAGTAATCTACAAATTCAGACTACTCTTCATTACAATTCCAATGACATTATTCAGAGAACTATTAAGAATACCTGAAAATTCCTATGGAAACACTGAATACTCTGAATAACCAAGGCAACCCTAAGTAGAGAAAAAAACACTGCTTGAAGTATCATAGTATTTGACCTGAATTATACATTAGAGTCATAAAGACAACGATCACATAGAAGTGTTATAGCAGCAGACATTGTGGACCATACATATAGCACCCAGAAATAAACCACAGTGCAGATACCATTTACATATCTACCTGACGAAGAACAGCAGTAGATCCACATCTCTTACCTTGCACAAAAATCAATTAAAGATATCAATGTGAAACATTAAATGCTATAATCATTAAAGGGCAAATTACTGCAAGATATCTGTCTAGCAAAAAAAAAAGTATAGGCAATGATTACAAGAATTTACTAGTATGATTACACAAAATTAAAAATGTCTATATACCAAAAGAAAGCATCAGCAGGGTGACTGGTTTACACAATTTAGAAAAATACTTGTCAGTTATATTTCAGAGGAGGTGAATGACTAGAATATATAAAGAACTATAAAAAATTTGTATTTATAAAGAATGGTTTCATGGTGCATCATACAATCAAGTGGGATGTTCTCAACCAGGGCCTTAAATTCCTAATCAACAAATGAAGTCACCTATGATTCATTATGTGGAATAGAGAAGATTGAAGAATATTTCCAATGTGAACCAGGAATTGAATGATTTTATTTTCAATTATTTGATGGTGATGTGAATACTTGGTTTTTGTTATTGTTTTTGTTTTTGTTTTAGTTTTTTGATTTTTGTCTTATGTTATATCAGCGTGCGTTTTACTCATAGATATTCTAATTAATAAAATGTTAAATGATTTCACTAAAAAAAAAAATTTTGGCAGACTATGTCAGCCAGAGCATGTAGGGCAGCTACCCATAAAACTGTCTTCTTCCTCAGTTCCCACAGAAGCAATACTCCACCATCCCTCCATTCCCTGCCCTCTGTTGCTCTTGTCTCTCTACCCCCAACTTGGGTGTGCAGCCCCTGCTCAGGTACAGGCCACACCTGCCAGAAGAACAAGTAAGTGAACTCAGGTAGAGACTCCCTGCTGGAACAGAGAGCAGAGGCTGCTAGAACTCCAGAAAGACTGCCCATCCCACAGGCCTCCCCCACTCACCAGAGCCTCCCTCCCCACCAAATACTGGATATCTTTACCCTCCTCAGAGCTGTACGCCAGCCCCTAACATGGAGAGAGACCACCAGCTCTTCAGTCTCCCTTTCTCCCTCCTCAGTTATCAGCCTCCCAGGTCAACCCTTTCAGGTGACTACCTCTTTTCCACGGCCAGATCTTAATCTCCTCTATACTTGTTCGTTATCTGCCATGGAAGCCCCTTTATCTCCTCCTACCTGGGCTAAACCCACTACAGTTCTCCCTTTGTGGGAGGTTGCCAGGATGGATGGCTTGGCTTGGTCAGGGTACTTATCCCTTATCATTAGGTGAACCCTCTCAAGTAGAAAAGAGATTGGGGTCCTATACTACTAATTTTTGCACCTTTATTAAAGAATCTTACAAATACATCTTCCATGATTTTTAAAAAAAAATTTTTTTTTTATGATTCTCACTATCAGCTTTCTCCCCGAGGAACACAGGCAATTCTGGGACCATACTTAGCACATATAGATGAAATTTGCCAAACTATTGGCATCTACCCATCTGGGACTAAGGCAGTCCCTGAGCAGGACTCTGAATGGATTTACAATACTTCAGGGAACATCCTCGCTAGTGATCAATTTATAACTTGCCTTCTGACTGGTCTCTACAAAGCCACCCTTAAAGTGCTAAATTATAAAAAAAAAAAAAAATCCAAAAGATCATCCAGGGTAAACAAGAAAACCTGTCTCAATTCCTAGAGTGCCTTACAAAGACCTTATTGCATTATACCAATTTGGATCCCTAGTCTTGGAAAACAACTCCTTACGACCTTCTTCTCCCAGAGCCTCTCTGATATCAGGGCCAAACTTAAACATCTAGAGAAAGGATCCCTGACTCCACAGGCAAAATAAATCTTAGCTGTGACCTTCAAGGTATATGATGGGAGAGATAAGATATCTTAAAAACTAAAATACTCAATTCAGGCTAAGGCCTTTCAACCAACCATAGCAGCTACCCAGGCTCCCAAAACTTGAGAACCTCTAGATCTCTTTTTCAAATGTGGTCAGTAGGGTCATTGAGCCAGGACTGTCCAAACCCTCACAAACCATTCCAATCATGCACGCCAATGATGCCATCAAGAAGGACACTGGGCTGATGACTGTCCTCATGTTCTTTCATTGTGCAAGAACATCAAGCCTAAATCATCTTCCACACCCTCCAGACCTCCTATGTCTGGCCATGTATGACCAAGGAGCTGGCTCCGTAGGCCTGACAACTGCTATCTATGACAGGGAGCCTTGGGTAGACATTACAGAATCACAGTGATTCATTTTTTCTCTTCTGGACATGGGTAACATTTTTGGTACTGACAGAGTTTTGGGGACCCATCTCGTTCCAGTATTGAGTAGGCAGATAGCCTTACCAGCCTCAGTACTTAGCTGTATCTTTAGGAATACACTTCTTACCCATTCCTTCCTAGTGATACCAACCTGTCTCCTTGCTGGGAAGGAACCTCATTTTTTTTTTTTATTAGATGTTTTCTTCATTTACATTTCAAATGCTATCCCCTTACCTAGTTTCCTCTCAGAAAATCCGCTATACCCTCCCCCTGCTCCCCAACCCACCCACTCCCACTTCCTGGCCCTGGCATTCCCCTATACTGGGGGATAGAATCTTTACAAGACCAAGGGCCTCTCCTCCCATTGATGGTGGACTAGGCCATCCTCTGCTACATATACAGCTAGAGACATGAGCTCTGGGGGTAATGGTTAGTTCATATTGTTCCTTCTACAGGGCTGCAGACCCCTGTAGCTCCTTGGGTACTTTCTCTAGCTCTGGAAGGGACCTCTTAGTTAAAATAGGAGTTCTATTTCTTTTGCTCTCCCTTCTGCTTGATCCCAGGCTTGCCAGCTCTCCCTTCCTTCTCCTCCAAACCACAAAGTCTGACATATCTGCCAGGTGAGTCCTTGGGATTGGGATACCCAAAAGCCCTCCATAGTCAAACATCACTCCCTCTCATCCAGTGACAAACCCCTTCACCTCCATCCAGGGCAAAAGGTGAGACATAGCTTGCCCATCTGGTTCTGGTTGTTTGGAAAGTTTTTCCTGTCTGTTTTCTGTATGCAGATGGGACTATGTTTTCTGGTGTGTCTGTAAATTGATTTCCTTCTAAACATAGGAACTGAGATGGAAATGGGACAGGATCAGCTGAATGTATAAATGATGGCGGCCACCATGTTTTGTTTCTGACAGCTCTTTTTCAAGTGTGTGAGCTGTCTGTGTTCTGTGCTTATTGGTTTTGTTTTTGGTTCTCTGCTACTGCTAGCTACAAGCCACTACTGCTAACACTGCTTGTTATGGCTGCTTTGATGACCAGAGCTCAGAATTTCTATCTGGGCCTTCTGGTCACTGGATTCAGTTCATGAAAGGTTGGATTTAAAAACAATGTTTGCATTATTCATTCATATATAAGAATGTACCTCTGGCTGCAGCAGAACATCTTATACTTGAATCAAAGAACTAGCCTTGGGTTCAGCTATTACTGTCTTCTCTCCTAACCACCTGTCCCATCTTCTAACATATAAGGGTCTCCAAGCACTACCCTTTCCAGAGGTCTCTCTCTATTTTCAGGGAACATTGATAAAGGCTGCCATACTTAAACATCTTAACAATTCAGACTGACTCACACTGCTGACTTGGATCTCTGAAGATGTACAGATTAGTTACTCGCTTCTGCCACCCATCATATTTGCTTCGGAATTCTAGAGTCTGCCCAATCAGCTGCCCCACCCTCCACCTTTCCTAACCATTGACCTCTCATCTACTTGGTAAATGTCCTCTCTCTGGCTCCTGGAGCCTACTATGCCCTCCAGAGCCCCACTACATGGGGGGGACTCTCTAGTTATTAAGACACTCCTCTCCCTCTATTAGAACCAACTTCCAAAGCTTGGAAGCTGCCTGCTAAGCTCCACAGCTTCCTTATGCCTTTCTAAGCTTCTGTGATATTGTTCTTTATGTCTCTCCACTACACTTTGGAAGTCTCATAGCTTCTCCATGGGCTTTGCTCTTGCCTCTCAGTTCCCACTTGGAGCTTATAGAAACTCCCACTGGTGAAGTTTGTTTACCATCCTTCCTCTCTTCATCCACACACTCAGATTTTATTAAAGCCTCATTTTGTTACTACAAACAGTTTGGCACCAGTACAGTTCAATGGCCAAAACTGATATGCTTAATTTTTCAATTGTGAAAACTTCTGTCACTGCACAAACAAATGCTCTGAAAATCTTTTATATTTAAACTTGCTTCCTCCTCTTCTATTTCTTTCTATCTACAGCTGTACGGGGTAGCTCTTACATATGGATGTTTAATGTCCAAGAGACCTTTACCTCTAATCAACAGTCCATCCTAATAGGATCAGGAAATTCCTCTACATGAGCAGTCAAAGGCTGATTCAGTTCCCTAGAACTCCCTTATCCATCACCAGAGCTTACTCCCTATGCCTGTCTTGTCTATGACCAAAAGGAATATTACTGCAAAAGTGGCCAGAAACTTAAAGAAGTTACCCAGATTGGTCCTGAAAATACCATGAGATAAATCTGGGCCCTCCTAATTGCATATCAGCAAATACTGCCTGGTCTTGGAGAGAGCTGGTTGTGTGTCTCTCTGGGGTCAAATTCAAAAGCACCACTCATAGCCTCACACATTGAACTACTAGATTCCCACCCTGTCTCTCATTAACAGCTCAGAGCCACAACTACCCCTTATCTTCTCTCTCTCTCTCTCTCTCTCTTTCTCTCTCTCTCTCTCATCAATACCTCAGGAACATACATTATAGATACATTGGGTCCCTCAGACTATAATAATACTTTGGCACTGATCACTACCAGCCAACCCTTATGTTTGAACATTCACAATCCCTTGATCTTCTGTGGCACTCAGGGTTTCTGATGCCTACTGTAGTCTTTCTGCTGCCTTTCTGTGCCATGGTGTTTTTATTTTTATTTTTATTTTTACTTTTATTTTTATTTTTTTTCTAAAATTAGGAATGGTACCTGATGAAGAAGCCTTGCTGGTTTCCATTAGTGAGTATATAGTGGCATGAGAAATAAGTGGTTCAGTTCTTATCTTATAGTCCTGCGTATAAGTGCTGGTGTTGCCACTGGAGCAGTGGGGCTGGCTACCTCTGGAGCTACTTAGCTTTACTTTTCATTTAAGTTCATCCAGAATTTTCAAGAGGTGGCTCAGACTATCCTTACCCTGAAGGGCAAAATAGACTCACTGGCCACCATATCCGTGTAAAAGCAATGAGGATTAAATTTACTAACAGCAGAGAGAGGTGGTCTTTGTCTCTTCCTCAGGCAGGAATGCTACTTCTGCATTAACCAGTCAGGCATAGTAGGAGACAGGATCCAGTATCTCCAGATGGATCTCTAAAATGTAAGAAACAGCTCAATGCTTATGGCCAGTGGATCAATGGCAGTCCAATGGAATTGAATATTAACCCTTCTAATCCCACTTCTCTTCCTTTTCTTAATTCTATTAGTTATACCTTACCTTATAAACTTTTTGTCTAGATTTCTTCAACAACATATTCAAAAGATTTTGAACCAGACCCTTTTTTAAAAATTGTATATATTTTTTATTTACATTTCAAATGTTATCCTCTTTCCTGGTTTCCCCTCCAAAAAACACCCTCCCCCATCCCCTGCCCCATCCCCCTGCTCACCAACACTCCCACTTCCTGGCCCTGGCATTTCCCCACACTGGGGCCTAGATCCTTCATACTAACCAGACTTTTTTTTTAAAATTAGATATTTTCTTTATTTACATTTCAAATGCTATTCCAAAAGTTCCCTATACCCTCCCCCTGCCCTGCTCCCCTACCCACCCACTCCTACTTCTTGGCCCTGGCTTTCCCCTATACTGGGGCATATAAAGTTTGCAATACCAAGGGGCCTCTCTTCCCAATGATGGCGGTCTAGGCCATCTTCTGCTACATATGGAGCTAGAGACATGAGCTCTGGGGGTATTTGTTAGTTCATATTGTTGTTCCACCTATAGGGTTGCAGACCCCTTCAGTTCCTTGGGTGCTTTCTCTAGCTTCTCCGTTGGGGGCCCTGTGTTCCAGACTTTTAATCAGTGACTATTACGGGATTACTGTCCCCTAGCTATGGGGCCATAGGCTGTTGACTCCCAATTATACCCTGAGGGTAAAGGTCAAGTTTTATTAAAGGATTTCAAAGCCCTCATTCAACAGGATGTAGTCTAATGATCATGTTTTTCTTCATAGTAATGAAACCCTAACTAAGACAGATGGTATATAATATCTCTGGCACATTTTCTTCTTATTTAGGAAGATTGTTTCATATAAAATCTACACATAAAATGAAGTTTATGTGCTATGCTTCCTAGTATTCTCTTTTGTCAGTTCAGTTAGAGGACTCCAGGCATTGTACTAGGCAACTTTAAAAAAATTATTTAAAAATTTGAGATTATAGTATATAATATATTATATATTATATTATTATATATGTGTGTGTATCACACATAAATGTTCATGTATATATGTTACACACATACACACATGCATGCATATATACATATTCCTAAATACATAAATATAACCTGCTCAGTTCGTTTGTTGCTTATATGCATGTTTTCAGGGCTGAGCATTTGGTGTTGGACACCAATTGGTGTGCTCTTCTCTGGGGAAGACATTTTCTCACTGTCAGCATTTTTGAGTTGCCTGAAGTTCTTTGTCTAGGAAAGAAGTTCCTCTTGGAACTTCTCTTCTTTACATATTTTATTGTTTTCCTTGTTAAACTCATGTTTGAGCAGTTGTGCTGGTGAGCCTTCATAGGTTTAACTTCTGATATTACTAGGAAACACAACTTCACAGCAAAGTCCAGGATCTGGCTCTCACAATCTTTCAGTCGCCACTTCCACAATGATCCCTGGGGTGTAGGAGTTGTATTGTAGATGTGTATGTTGGGACTGGGCTCCACAACTCTGTATCTTCACTGGTTGTAACCACAATGAATGGTCTGTAATGATCTCTGTCCACAGAAGATAACTCTCTTCTCTACCTCACAACATATTCTCTAATTCTTCCTCGGATTCTCTTTTATTTTCTTTATTTAGGTGTTTCCTGTCAGTCATTAGACACCTGGGTCTGACTATTTTCATTTATTGAATTTCTGTGGGTGACTTCACTTGAACAGAGTAACTATTCTGAGAGAATGAGTTTCAAATCTCTAACAGCACAGAAGTCCAAATGCCTACTGGAGAATACCAATTAAGTCCATGAGAGTTGACATACCTTTTCTCCTCTGTCTGGCCTCCTCTGGGTGCTCTTACTTTGATCTAATTGCCTAATTTGGAAAAGTACAGCCATGATTCTTTTCTTCTCCATCCTTATCTGACAAATTGAAACAGAATAAAATCTGACTTTACACTATCATATACACCCATTTTATTTTTTTTATTAGATATTTTCTTCATTTACATTTCAAATACTATCCTGAAAGTTCCCTATACCCTCCCCTGCTCTGCTCTCCAACCCACCCACTCCTGCTTTCTGGCCATGACATTCCCCTGTACTGGGGCATATAATCTTCTTAAGACCAAGGGCCTCTCATCCCATTGATGGCCGACTAGGCCATCCTCTGCTACATATGCAACTAGAGACACAAGCTCTGGGAGGTACTGGTTAGTTCATATTGTTGTCCCTCCTATAGGGTTGCAACCCTATACCTATTTTTTTTATAACATTACCACCATCTATAGTCTAGGCCACCAGGGTCTATTATCTTCTGTTAATTAAGCAGGGATCCCCCACTGCTTTTCCTTGGCCTCTGGTTTTCCTTAGCCTCTTTGCCATTTCTCTATTCTTGTTGGCTTGGATAAACCCCAATTGTCCCTCAAATTCCCAAGTTGAAACTTCCTTTGGGAAGTTTTCCTCAATTGTCCCCACCCTAGGTTATGTGGAGAGTTTCTGCTAATTGTAGTCCAAGTACCTAACTCATCTTATCATAATTGTTTATTTGATTGTTAATTACCCAACTAACTCACTCTATTGTGAATACTCTGTTATGCACTGTACTACTTCTTGCAGCTATTATATAGTACTAAAAATATCTATTGAATCAAAGTTAAAAAGGTTCTCTTAAAAAGGCCTTTGTTATTTTCATCAAAGAACCAACATTTTGTAGTTCATCTAAAAATATACAAGATCACTGGTTTGGGAAATAAATCTATGGTGTGTGTGAACCTCACTATTTAAGTTCATGTGGTTGATAAACCTCAACTATGTAAATGAAGCTTTATTTTCCAAATAAAATATATACAGTGTGAGTGGAAGTTCCATAACTTTGGGTGCTCATGGCAACAAGCAGTTGTAACAAACAAAATTAGGTCCCTTAAAAATTCACACTAACAAAACTCTATTTATCTATCCAGAACGTTTCTGTTTAACTCAGCAGTTTTAACAGTTCAATAATTCAACCTCAAATTTGTAAGACTCATTGCTTGCCAAGCCTGTCACATGCTCAGGCTCATTTGCTTGTCTCTTTCTGCTGGGAAATTATTTGTCTGTGTTGTGGCCCAGAAAACAACTTTCCCCATGTTAATTACTCTAAGATTAAGAAAGGTAAAGTAAGAGCTGTAGCACAGGGTTTGTTCTGCTCCTGGGATTGCTCAACAGTGAACATCTGTATCTATCCTTGTACATTCTCACAATGCTGTCATTTTATAAATGTTACATTTTCTTCCTATATATCTATGAAATCGGGTACTAATTGCCATCTTCCTATTCTTAAATTTAATAACTTTGTCTGAACTTCTTTGTATCTATAAGGTTTTGGATTGTCTGCTGTAAAAATTGGCAAGGGAGTTACTTGTGTAGTAAATTCTCAGTTCCTTTTGGAGAGTGACCCATCCTCCCTGAAACACATTAGGATAGGATGTGAGAAGGAACTGATACCAAAAACTTGGCAAATAGGACATCTTTCCACTAACCACCAAATGGTGATTTGGGGCTTAAAATACTCACTTGGATTGAACCTGAAATTGAGTACTTCACATCAGAGGTTGAGTTTTTCCTAAACTAAACAACAACAACAACAAGATGGGGGAAGTTGCTTTCCTTTGAAGTTACAATCAGTATAGAACTGTGGTTGTATAAATATCTTTATAGTATTAGAGTGTGCACATGGATGTGTTTTAAGTGCCAAACTTCAACCCTTTTTCTTCTTATTCTTTTTAAATAAAAATTAGTACTTTAAAAATCAAAGTAGAAAGCACACTATTTAAAAAGCCAATTAATATTGAAAGGCTTATAGAAAATAGCAATTATGTTAATTCTTCTATCTCAAATTATTGCATATTTTCCTGGGCTCCTGCCTCCATCAGAATATCATTTTCAAATCTGATTTAAAAATTCTACCTAATGTGATATTTACTCTTAATGTAAAGATAGTATGTATATCCTGTTATTGCTTTGACTGTCATCTTAAACCTTTGGGTATTCTGACCATTTATCCAAATTATTCATTTTTAAGTAGTCCTATCACAATGATTATTATGTAGTTATATATACATATAATTTGTGTATTATACCAATTGGCCTATAAGCAAACTTCTGGGACACTTTGTTGAATAATGATTTCGGGAGGAAGGCTAGCCCACTGCAGTCGGTGCCACCCCTGCATAAGTGGACCTGGATTTTTGGCTGAGCAAGCTAGAGAGACTGAGCAACAGACATTATTCCATAGTATTTGCTTCAGTTTCTGTCTTCAGTTTCCTGAGTTGAGATCCTGCCTTGATTTCCACTGGAATTAGACCCTAAGCAGCACTTCTTTCCTCCCTAATGGGCTCTTGATCACTGTCATTATCACAGTAGGAAAAAGCAGACTAAGATAAACCATCTTTTGAGATTTTCTCTAGGAACCTTGTTTGAACTGTGCTGAGTCTCCTGAATTTACTCATCCTTTCCTTGGAGCAGCTTCTGCAGGAACACTCAAATGAACCATGCCAGGAATTTGCAAGATATGTGGAACAGACTTCATTCTGCCTTCATATAGATTGATGTTGAAAGTACTCATCTTCAGAAATTATATTCTTGTCTTCCTCTGTTCCTCTTTGTGTTGATATTGAACTCAGGGCCTTGCAATGATAGCAAGTGTTCTACCACTGAATTCATTCTTCTTTCTTTGTGTGTGTGTCTGATGTATATATTATGTTATATACATTGTGTCACTGTGTGTGTTGTGTCACTGTGTGTGTGTATGTGAGAGGACAGCCTTTTGAGTCTGTTTTCACCTTCAACCTTTTTTTTTCTTTCCTTGTGACTTGTCGTATTTGTAATAGGCTTGCTGGCTTGGGAACTTCTGTAGCTCTCCTGGCTTGGTCTTCCATCTTCCCTTGAATCAGTCAGATTACAGACCCAGACTATGCTAGGCTTTCTCTGGGCTCTGGGGATTCACTGAGGTTGTCATGATTCACTGTGCTTATAATTGAACCATCTCCCCAGTTCCCCTTGGTCTTTCTTTAAAAGCCCCTTTCAACTACCTGGCAGCATTTGGCCATTCATTCACTTTAAAAAGTGAGACATTAAAAATATGATAATCAAGATACAATCCTTAGATCCATAGAGGTTAAATAAAGTGGAGGTTCAAGGAGGGACACATAGACCTCCTTGGGAAGGGGAAATAAAATAAATTTTGTGGCCAGTGAGGATGGGAGTGGAAGGAATCTGGTGGTGGTGGGGATGGGGATGGGGAATTGGGGAAGGATGGAAGAAGAGAATGCAGGGAGAGACATCTGGAATTAAGGAGCACTGGGGTGGTAGTTTAGAGGCCTAGTGGCAGAGAAAATTTCCTCGAATCTATGAGGGTGACCCTAGTGAAGACACCTAATAATAGAGGATACAGAGTCTGAATTGGCCATCTTTTGTAGCAAGGAAAGGCTTCCAATGGTGGGACCTGGTAACATTTGAGTTGAGTTGGCCAAGAAGTCCTGTGGAGATCACTAAACAACCCAGGCTGTTGCTTGGACAGAAGGTTGCTCTCTGAAACCTGAGGGGTCCCATTGAGGAGGCCAACATCTACAGAGCTCACGGAATGTAGAGAGGTAGAGCTGGTCCAGCATAAAGCCTTTGCTTTCTAGTCTCCTGGTGTGGGAAGGTACTTCGCAAGCTATGGAAAGAGAAACTTGGACACTTACACAGTCCCAAACCTCCATCTACAATCTGTCTTGCCTGCAAGATGTGCTGGGGCAACCAATAGTGATGTAGAACTTGTGGGAGGGGCCAACCAATGTTTGCTTTAACTTGAGGCCCGTGTCCTGAGAGGGGACCATGTTTGACACTGTTTGCATGGCCAGAAATGGAGACTGGTTAGCCCAGAGACCTATGATGTAAGCTAATAAATATGACACACACACACACACACACACACACACACACACACACACACACACCAATGAAATGATTCCTAGGATATTCTCTTATACTCATAGATTAGTGCCTAGTCTAGCTGTCATCAGAGACGCTTCCTCCATCAGCAGATATTAGTGGGTCCAGAAACTCACAGGCAGATATTATGCTGAGAGGTAGTCTAACCTGGAGATATCCATTGGGTCTCTTCCCTTTGAGATCAGGGAACTCTTCAGAAGAGGATGAGGGAAGCCTGTGAGAGTCAGAAGTGATGGAGAACAAGGTCCACTGAATAATTAAACAGGGCTTATTAGGGGCTCACAGACACTGAAGCCCAAGCCCCCACTGCATGGCTCTGCGCCAGGTCCTTTGTGTATATGTGTGTATTATGACAGCTAGCTTGGGTTTTTTTGTGGAACTCCTAACACTGGGAGTGGGTGTATCTTTGGCTCTTTTGTAACTTGAAATTCTTTTCCTCCTATTGGGTTCCCTTGTCTAGCTTCAGTATGAAGCTAGCTTTTGTTTTATCTTATTCTTATCTTGTTTTGTTATGTTCTGGTCTGTTTTGTTTTGTTTTGTTTTGTTTGCTTGTGGTCTTTTGAGGGTCTGCTCTTTTCTGAAGAGGAAATAGAGTGGTAGTGAGTCTGGGAGATGTAAGGTGTGTGGGGAGAGCTAGGAGGAGGTATTTTTTGTCTATTAGGCTAGATGGTATTTTTTGGCAGTTAAGTTGTCATTCTTAGATTTTATCTATTTACCTGGTTTCTGTGAACCAACTTTGCAATCTCTCCCTCCTCCCTTCCCTGTCCTTCCTCTTTTTCTCCTCCCTCCCTCTCTCCTTCCCTCTCTCTCTCCCTTCTCCCTCCCCCACTGTCCTTCCTTCCACCCTCCCTTCCTTTCTCCCTTCTCTCTTCCCTCTTCCTTTCTCCCCCTCCATCCCCTTTCACCCTCCCTCTCTCACTCCTCCCTTCTTCCTTTCTACCCCTCTATCCCCTTTCACCCTCCCTCTCTCACTCCTCCCTCACTTTGTCCCCCTTTCTCCCTTCCCCATCTCTTTATCTTCCTCCCTTTCTTTCTCCCTCCTTTCTTTCCTCTTTCTCCCTGCTATTCCCTCTCCCCTTTCCCTCACTTGCTCCTCTTCTTCCTTCTCATCCCTTCACCCTTCCTCCCTTTCTTCCTCCCTCCTTCCATCCAATCCCCCCTCCCCTCCCTTCTCCCTCCTTCTTTCTCCCCTTCTCTTCCTCCTTCCCCTCTCTCCCTCCTCCCTTCCCTGTCCCTCCTCCCTTCCCTGTCCCACCCACCTCCCCCCTCCTCCTCCCTCTTCCATCTCTCCCCTCTCTATCCCTTCCCCATTCCTTCCCCTTCCCCTCCTTCCTCTCTCTCCTCCCTTCTCCCTTCTCCCTTCTCTCCTTCCTCCCTTCCCCTTTCTGCCTCCCTTCCTCTTTCCCTCCCTCCCTCCCTCCCTCTTTTTTCTTTCCCTTACCTTCTCCCTTTCCTCCTTC
>LR750928.1:0-24034 GCA_902729485.2 Mus minutoides | reverse complement strand
TATTTTTAAATTTTAATTTAATTTTATATGCACAAGTGTTTGCCTGTATTTTGTGTACCAAATATGTGTCTGGTACCTGTGGATGTTAGAAGAGGGTGTTAAATCCCTTAAATGTTGTGAAGTGCTGGAAACTGAACCATGGTACTCTGCAAGAGCTGCCTTTCTAGACCCAAACCAGTTTTAAAAATAGATCAATTTGAAGAAGAGTAAAACTATATGGCAACATGAATTTATATACTTATAGATTTATATGTATCAAATATGATTTATATATTATAATTTTAAAGTATATATGTGTATACACACAGGTACATACAAATAATATAAATATGTATATACATACATACATACATACATACATACATACATACATACTATTTTTACATATAGGGAAATACAAGATCTAAAATGAACATCTGATTAATGTTGACAAATTGATACATGTGTGTCATAATACCTATCTCAGGAAATTTCTACAATCTTCAGCATAAAATGTAGTAGTATTTAGTTTAAAATGTTTAGAAACAAAGCTGGAAGATAATTTTAACAAAACATAGCTAATATTTTTAAAAACATTTTATTGATTTTTTTTTGTAAATTTCATGTCATACATCCTAATTCCACTCATCTTCCACCCCTCCATATCTGCCCTCTGCCCTTGCAACCTTCCACAAAAGAAAACAGACAAAACAAAACAAACAAAACATCTCACTATGGAAACTGCAGTGTGTGACACTATACTCTTCTGTCTAAATAGCTTTTCTTGCAAATGAACTTTGCAGTGAATCATTGGTCTAGTTTAAGGCCTCTGACTTTTGCTACACTGTAAGTACTGGATCCTCACTGGGACTCCTCTTGGATATCGTGCTGTTGCCCTGTGTCATGGAGGTCCTGCAGCTTTGGATCTGCAGGATCAGCCTCTTCACATGCTCCAGCAGTTCAGCTGGTCAGCTCAAAGCCTGGGTGGTAGCTGAGTTGGTCAGCCTGAAAACTATCCCAAGCTCATGCCACCAGGCTAGGTGCTCATAGCTAATTTTGTTTTTCTAAGTATTAAGAGATAGATAGACTAAAAATGCAAAAGTTAAAAGTATATACTGCTGTTGCAGAGGAGCTACGTTGAATTCCCAGAACTCAGTGGGGAAGTATTTTAGCTCATGGTTTCAGTCCATATTCCTTTGTTGCATAAATTCTGGCCTATGGTGGTGGGGAACATTTTAGCAGTGGGAGCATGTGCCTGTGCTAGAGGCTGCATACCACATGGCAGGCAGGAAATAGGGAGACAGGGCTGTGTGTGTGTGTGTGTGTGTGTGTGTGTGTGTGTGTGAGTGTGTGTATTGCTATTGTGGGCAGGTGGAGAGTGAAGTAGAGAAGGAAGGGTACCAGAGTACAAGTTAGCTTTAAGGGTCTTTCCACAATTAACTAATGAACAACATCCTCTAGAGAAACATCACCTGTTGAAGTCTCTGGTACCTCCCCACATAGCAGCACCTGACACTTTAAAAACAATAGAAAATACAATAGCCCCTTTAAAGATGTATCTCCATACTGAGAGCTTCCCATGAAGCATAGTATCTGTAAATCTTTTTTCCCTTTTATTGGATGTAATTTTTTATTTACATTTCAAATGTTATTCCCTGTCTAGGTGTCCCCTCTGGAAACCCCCTATCTCATACCCCTTCCCTCTGCCTCTATGAGGGTGCTCTCTCCCACCCACCCACTTCCACCTTCCCACCCTGGCATTCCTCTACATTGAAGCATCAAACCCCCTCAGGCCCAAGGGCTGCTTTTCCCACTGATGTCCAACAAGGCCTTCCTCTGCCACATATGCAGCTGGAGCCATGGGGCTCTCCACGTGTATTCTTTGGTTTGCTTCAGTTCCTGGGAGCTTCAGGCAGGGGTGGTGGTGGTGGTGGTGGTGGTGGATCTGGCCTGTTGAAATTGTTGCTGTCCCAATGGGGATGTAAACCCCTCAGCTCCTTCAGTCCCTTTTCAAATTCCTCTATTAGGGACCCCTGTGCTCAGTCCAATGGTTGACTGTGAGCATTGCCTCTATTTGTCAGGCTCTGGCAGAGCCTTTCAGGAGACAGCTATATCAGGCTCCTGTCAGCCAAGCACTTCTTGGTATCTGCAATAGCGTCTGGGTTTGGCAAGTGTTTATGTGATGGATCCCCAGGTAGGGCAGTCTCTGGATGGCCTTTCCTTCAGTCTCTGCTCCACACATATTTTGTCCTGAGAGTATTTTGTTCCCCTTTCTAAGAAGGACTGAAGCGTCTACACTTTGGTCTTCCTTCTTCTTGAGCTTCATATGGTCTGTGAATTGTATCTTGCTTGGGTATCCTGAACTTTTGTGTTAATATCCATTTATCATTGAGTATGTACCATGTTTGTTCTTTTGTGACTGGGTTACCTTACTCAGGATGATATTTTCTAGTTCCATCCATTTGCCTGTGAATTTCATGATGTCATTGTTTTTAATAGCTGAGTAGTATTCCATTGTGTAAATGTACAACATTTTCTGTATCCATTCCTCTGTTGAGGGGCATCTGGGTTCTTTCCAGCTTCTGGCTATTATAAATATGGCTGCTATGAACATAGTGGAGCATGTGTCCTTATGATAAGTTGGAGCGTCTTCTGGGTATATGCCCAGGAGAGGTATAACTAGGTCCAGTTTTCTGAGGAATCACCAGACTGATTTCCAGAGTGCTTGTACCAGCTTGCAATCCTACAAACAATGGAGGAGTGTTCCTCTTTCTCCACATTCTCACCAGCATCTGCTGTCAACTGTGTTTTTTATCTTAGCCATTCTGACTGGTGTGAGGTAGAATCTCAGGGTTGTTTTGATTTATATTTCCTTAATGACTAGGGATGTTGAACATTTCTTTAGGTATTTCCTGGCCATTTGATATTCCTCAGTTGAGAATTCTTTGTTTAGCTCTGTATCCCATTTTTAACAGGGTTATTTGGTTCTCTGGAGTCTACCTTTTTGAGTTCTTTGTATATATTGCATATTAGCCCTCTATCAGATGTAGGATTGGTAAAGATCTTTCCCCAATCTGTTGGTACTGTTTTGTCCTACTGACAGGATCCTTTGCCTTCCAGAGGCTTTGCAATTTTATGAGGTCCCATTTGTTGATTTTTGATCTTTGAGCATAAGCTATTGGTGTTCAAGAACTTTTCCCCTGTGCTTGTGTGTTTGAGACTTTTCCCCACTTTCTCTTCTATTAGATTCAGTGTATCTGGTTTTATGTGGAAGTCCTTGATTCACTTGGACTTGAGGTTTTAACAGGGAGATAAGAATGGATCAATTTACATTCTTCTACATGTTGACTGCTGGTTGAACTAGCACCATTTGTTGAAAATGCTGTCTTGTTTCCACTGGATGGTTTTAACTCCTTTGTTAAAGATAAATGAACATAGGTGTGTGGGTTCATTTCTGGGTCTTCAATTCTATTTCATTGATCTACCTGCCTGTCACTGTATGAATTTTATCACTATTGCTCTGTAGTACAGCTTGAGGTTAGGGATAGTAATTTCCCCAGAAGTTCTTTTATTGTTGAGAATAGTTTCACAATCCTGAGCTTTTTGTTATTCCAATGGATTTGAGAATTACTCTTTCTAACTCTACGAAGAATTGAGTTGGAAGTATTAGTAAATCTTAAATCACTTTAAATCCCAGCATCTCCACTGGAACTGAGAAGCCCCCTGCTTCTTTCCTCTTCTATCATGATCATTTATTTTTTTTTAAAACCAGGGAATTTGCCAGACTTTATGGTGAAAAAGGTTCCAAACTCAAGTTTGCATAAAAGTTCAAAAGTTTTAAGAAGATTTATACAAAATGGTACATACTTTCGAGTGAAGGAAAGTTACTTTCTGATATTTTATAATAGCCTAGTACTAGAAGACAAATGTCCCAATTGATGGAAATAAGAAAAGAAGAACTGAATGCTAGGGATGTCACTAGGAAATAATTTGCCAGACTGGCAGAAAGCAAAAGGAAGAATTAGTCTTGGAATGCTTAGGGATGTTTTCAAGACAAAAGGTCATTTTGGGGACACCATGGGAAAGCTCTCAGTGAGTCACTGCCTAGTAGGGTGAGTAGTTGCACCAATTGTCCTAGGCCTGAGAATGTTCTCAGAGCCTAGGGTAACTAGTTGGCCCAATTGTCCTAGGCTTGAGATTGTTTTCAGAGCTGAGGGCTTGTAGTCTTGACTTAACCTACCAGAAAGAGGTGTCTGATCCATCTCCAATCAATGCCAGCATCTAGCCTAATGTTGAATGAGAGCTTTGGCTTTATAGGGTTTTCTTAGGTACATTGAATATGCCAGTAAGCTTTCTGTGCTGTGACAAAATACTCAGCAGAATCCAGCTTAATGGATGAAAGGGTTAGTCAGACATAGTGGCTGTCTTAGGTTTTTACTGCTGTGAAGATACACCATGATCAAGGTAACTCTTTAAGGACAACATTTAATTGGGGTTGATTTACAGGTTAAAAGTTTCAGTCCATTATCTTCGAGGTGGGAGCATGGCAGTGTTCAGTCAGATATGGAGCTCGAGGAGCTGAGAGTTCTACCTTTTGATCCGAAGGTAGCTAGGAGAAGACTGAGTTCTAGGCAGCTAGGATGAGGGTCTTAAAGCTCCCACCCATAGTGACACACCTACTCCAATAAGGCCACACTTCCTGATAGTGCCACTCCCTGGGCCAAGCATATATAAACCATCACAGTGATTCATACCTAAATCTCAGCATTCAAGAAGTAGTGTCTGGAAGATTCAGCATTCAAGATCAGCCTCAATACTGATGTACTGTTTCGAAAGAAACAAGCAGACAACTAAAGACTGAGAAAGAAGAAATTTTGTCTTGGTTCATGATTTTAAAGATTCTGTGACTGCTTAGCTTGCTTCTTTGCTGTGGGTGAGATAGAGCATCATGACGTCAGCAGGGTTAATAGATGTGACTTACCATATAGCAGCTGGAAAATAGAGTTTGTGAGAAGAGACAGGAGAAAAGATAATCATTCAAAAGCCTGCCCTTAGTGACCTTCTGACCTATTTCCTCCAACTAGGCTTACCTATCTCCAAATAGCCCATTGAGCCACAAACCCATCCATTGATGAGCTTAGTTAATTCTTTCATGATCTAGTTGCTTTTTGATGGCAGCCATGGCTGGGAACTAAGCTTTCAATACATGGGTTTTCTGTGGATATTTCATATCTAAACCACAGCACTAAGTTATTTTGGCTGGGATCATCTGGGAAAGACTTGAAACCCTCACTGTTATCGGGTTCCAGAAGCTGAGGAGTTATAATTGGTGGAGACAGCACATATGAGTGGACTTGTGTGAGGATAGCCAACCTTTGTGTTTCCATTTTGACGAGAAGCAAATTTGAAAATAAAAATGTCCATGTAATTTAAAATTTATCTTCATTCAAAACAAAAACACATTAAGAATTCAGCTTACATGCATTAACATGTTCTACTCTTTTTCTATGACTCTTTTCCTTTGGGTAAATGATGTAATCCTAACTGAAATGGGCCAGACACTGAGAAGACACACAGAAGAAGGAAAGGGAGGAATCTCAAGGGTGAACAGATTGATTACTGACTGCACCAGAAAGAGGACAAGTCTTAGGTGGTCTCTCCTGTGGCAGTCAGGTTAGCTGGAGGTGAACTGTATAGGTCTCTGTGTATCTAGAGAGAATGCTGCAGGTTCATTCCTGATGCTGCTACATTTATAGCCAAGGGCAGAGCCCCCCACCTACCATCCAGAACTAACTAACTTTCATTGTAGATGCTACTGTAGAGTCATTTGTGTTTCTAGCCATCTGCAAACTGACAGTGGGTGAGCCCTTCTACTTGTTTCCTTTGAAAGGCTTACATGAACATCCAGGCAAAGTGAGCACTGATTATTTGACCTTATGGAAGGAGACAAAACCAAAATGAAAAAGAAAAATACAAAATTACAATGAAAACCTGTTAGTTTAGTGTTTTTTTGATGGAAGGGCAACACATTTTGTGCTTTTGTTCACTCATATGTAGTAACTAACAATTTAAAGAAGATTCTGAATCACAGAGAGAAGGTCAAATTCATTAGCATAGCTTGTTTAGTTTTGAGATTGGGAGTATTTAACATATTGGAAAGCATTTCCATTGGATTTGTATTAATAGTATTAAGTTATTTGAAACCCTGACCCATGGAATGCTTTTGAAGGCAAAAATAAAACATGGTGACCTCAGTGAAACAAGACCCTCTACTTTCAGGTACCAGACATCCTGCATAGCTGAGAACATTGACTTGCAATCTCCTTGTTGGACTGGGGCTGCACAGTGGACACCACCAACAGGAAAAAGCCAATCTTAGAGGCATTATGCTACCCTGACTGCACAGAGACATCACAAGTGTAGCCCCAAGGGCTGCATATATTAATGAAGAAACATGAACCATGCTCCAAAATCGCTCATTTAAATTGCAAAGGGTAACAGGAGAGCTTCATACTTGGAAAGCCCAACTTTCAGAAACAGGCATGTAACACTAAATCTCAGTTAAAGTTGCATGCTCTTGAACTAATTAGTTGGGGGTTGAATTTAGCATGAAAAGTCAGAGTATGGGTTACAAGTGAAGACAAGTAGTCTTTTCTTCTTTTAGGTAATAGCCTGGCACTTTAGAATGTAGTAGCAGGCTGCTCATGAGACTTAGCCAGTTCAGTGATATCATAAAATTATGCACACTACACACACACACACACACACACACACACACACACACACCATAGCTGATTTAAAAGGGATTGTAGAAACTTAATTAGGGCCAGATGCCTGATAAAAGGCAGTTCTATTTACTTTGGTGGTAGTCTCTTTGTAATATGATATTGGCACATTTGTCATTAAGGAAAAATAAAGAGGAATGAATAATGGCAGAATTCAGTGGAACAGTAAATAAAATGATCCTATCATATAGGCGACCCTGCTCCTACCTAGTATTTATATGCTATCATTTTCTTTTTAAATCTCTTTGTTTCCCTAAGTTGGGAGGTTTGTGCGAAAATTATATATACAAGAAAGAAGCCAAAAACTTGTTTAAAAGGTTACTTGCTTTTGTTTTGCTTGTGAGCATTTAAGAAAATTATAGGTGTTATTATAAAGTCATATTTCCTACCGATGGCATCTCTTACAGGATGTTAGTCCTTGACAGAACATGTCTGAATAGAGCAAGATTTTACTTCTTAACAGGCCTGAGCTGGATTTTTAAAGTTCATGCCTAATTAGCTGTGTAAACAAAGTTGGAATTTAGGGAATTTTCTGTCACAGGAGAATTAAGGCTCATTCACTTACTCTCTTTGATAGATGCTTGCCCATTCCTTCAATCTGAAGCCTGCAGTTTCTGAAAGGATACTATTCTTGAGGTGACACTGTACACCTCATTAAATGCTGCTATAGCTTTTGGGTCCAGAAGTGGGCTGGCCATTGGAGATAAAGTGCTACTGCCCATAAAGTGCCACACACATTTCGGCTAAGGGCACCTGGCTTCTCTGGTATTGCTTGGACAAAACCCAGCTGTTATGTAAGATAGATCCTTGCCAACCTTAGTTCTGAAGATGTGTCCCCAGTCAACTGTAGAATGAAAGGAGTGGCAGAGACAGTACCAACTCAAGGGGTTGGAGACAAACAGACTAATTGGCCGTGGGTATCTGTGGCCTCAGCATAGACAGGAATCTCTTAGAATCCAGTTAGGCACATGGCAGGTCACCTGCAGGGGCTGCATCTTCTCTGGGTGATGCTTAAATGGCAGACTCATTTGATGTTCCATTCAATCCACTGGGTGTTTCTAATCTGGTGTTTTAATGTTTTTATTGTACTTCAGCCCAGAGGCTGTTTCAACAGACCAGCATATATTTAGACATCTTTGAATAAATAAATGTAAAACAAAGGCAACTTACTGATGGAATTAGGAAAAGGATTGTTGCAGACTTGATTGCCCGAAACCGAACCTTTAGCTGCAAAGATGGTCCTAAGCCCTTTGGGTGTAGAGGTCATGTGTTAGGGTTGCATGCCTGCTTAGGCTCAGAAGTCAGAAGCATGTGTCTTAAGGTGCTTGGAAATGGTAGAATTGTGTTGAATTTGACATTTATAAACATGTAACAAATGAATAATAGGAAACATTTACTTGCATCTGGGAAGATCTCCTCTTGCCAGATAGAAAAAGACATTGGAGTGTGTGTGTGTGGTATCTCTGTTTCCTATATGTTTGTGGGTCTTGGTATCATAAAATTTCCCTGGAGACCTCTATCCAGGTGGGTGGGAAGGCCCCAGCGAAAGAAGTGAGTGCAGGCAGGGAGAAAAGCCAATGCTGCACTTTCCAGGTCGCTCAGTAACTCTGAGCCTGGATCAGCAAGAAGCCCACAATCCAGTGAAGAATGCTGGCGGACTCTGGCGGGTGAGGTTCTTCCGGAGAGAAGATCTCTTCCCAAGTGTTACAGCTCTTGGAACAAAAGAGGCAGACAAAGAGATACTTCTCGCATTCCTTTAATTCCCTGCATGGCTCACCCTATATACCATTCTGGCCATAATTTAGAATTTGACAGCAAATCCCCGCTCATTGGTTTGGGCTGAGAGTTTGGGGGAAACCTTATTTGCATGTGAGAGGGCTTGGTGCTATTCCTAAGTGGCTGATAGCCACGCCTCTCCTGTGGGGGTTTTGGGGGCGGTTATTCCTGCAGGGGCCAGGGGCCAGGAGACATAAGAGAACTCCTTCCGTCCCAAGTAAGTGACTTATCACTACAGGGTGCTGGGGTTCAAGCTCTAGCCTCTACTGGAAACCAGGCTGTCTGCAAGTAGCCCACCGCCCCACATAAGTTTTTTTCTTGGATTTTGCCCCCTCCTTTAAAAGGAGTGTGTATATCTCAATAGCACTATGTACGTGTGTGGGGGGTGTGTTATATATGTTGTATGTGTGTGTTGTGTGTGTTGTTTTGTGTATATATATATATATATATATATATATATATATGTGTGTGTGTTATGTGTTGTGTTTGTGGTGTGCATGTATGTGTGTTGTGTTGTGTGTGTGTGTGTGTGTGTTATTTATTTGCCTGGGTAGGGCTCATGAAGGCCAGAAGATGGCATTTGGAATTGTGTTCTGTAAATGCCCATGTTACCGCCTTGCCTGCAAGAAAGGGACATGGACACAAAAGAATCCTTCTACAAGCATATCTTTATTACACCATGTGGAGAAAGAGAAAGAGAAAGAGAGAGCATTTCTAGAAATAGTTCCGCTTAATTACACCTCAGTGTGACGTGTGTCGTCAGGATTGGCTGACTGCCCATTACCTCAAGTTATGCCCCGGGATGGGTGGTGACTTACGTGGTTTCATCACAAACGCATGCGCACTGAACTTGTTTGCGTCTCCTGGGTAACCGGCTCGGGCACGGCACCGGCTGGGGAGCGGCTCTCTACAGTGTTCCTTGATCTCTCTCTTCCTTATTTTTTTGACACAGGTTCTCTACTAGACCTGGACCTTTTGCTTAGTGAAACTGCCCCATTTGGGCTGGGATGGCTTGCNAGTGAGTCCCTGATCCCCCCTATATCAGTCTCTAGTGCTAGGCTTCCAAGTATCTGCTACAACAGGCTTATGTGTGTGGTAGGGACTCAAACGCAGGTCTTCACACTTTCAATGGAAGCTCTTTTCCCAGCATGGCACTAGCCCTATTGAGTGTATTTAATCCAAGTTAGCAAATATTGAGCACCTTTTCACACTCAAGGCAGGAGCTAGACTGTAGAAGGGAATGGCATGTTGTGTTCATAAGCACAGGGAAATGCACCTATAAAACACAGATTTTGCTTGTGAACAAGATATTTGAGGTAAATTTGGTCAGGGTGTACTTTTTGTTAACTTCTCCAGTGGTGATGCCCTTTGAGGCCTTGAAAGCTTGGGATAGCTACTAAAGATCTGTTAGGCTAGAGTGTCAGCAAATTGTTTTGTGGTAGTAAAGGAGGCCTGGCCTGTGCAAATGAATAAAGTTTTGGAATCTCATTCTCTGCTGTTACTTTTTAACTTATGTTTCTTTACAGTGACACGGATTTATTTCCTATTCTCCATCTAACTTCAGAGGACTCTGAATTAGCTGTTCTTGACCTCACTGATTATGGCCTTAAAACTGAACCAAAATCAGTGAAAAGTATAGCTGTATGCTATACCTGAGACTATGTGGTCACCTTCAGGACTGTTCTTCTATACACAAATGAGCATGTTAAAATGACCCTAGTTCCTTGATTGCAAGATGTCACTAGTTTTAAAAGACAAATTATTGGATTAACTATAGAATTTAAAATAAAAAATAAGAAAAATTATCACATTAAAGTACATGCTTATTTTAGGTTATAACATGGTTTCAGAAAGCATTAAAATGTGAAAATCATGTAAATAAACTGTAATATTTATTACATACATATATATATATATGTATATTTATATACATGTATCATAAGGCAATTTGAATTGCAACAGAGGATAATTTTAAAATCCAAGTCCTGGGTCTAGAGAGATTGCTAAGTGATTAAGACAACTTTCTTCTCATGTAGAGGACCTGGATTCTGCTCCCAGTTTCCATACTGGAAGAATTACAACTGCCTGTAACTCAAACTCAAACACACACACACACACACACACACACACACACACACACACACAAGCATATATGCAGGGATACATGAAAATACATCTTTAAAATTCAAAATATTGCAAAAAATTCAAAATGGGTATTTATTAGGGAAGGGTTTGTCATCTTGGCACTAATGTCACTTGTCATGGGATGGTTCCTTGGTGTAGGTACTAGTGTGTATGTGTGCGTGTATAGGGGGTGGAAGTAATATTTTCAGTAAGTTCCTGGGACTCACTAGAATCAGGCAATATTTATCACTCTCACCTTTTACTCAAACAATGACAAAAAACAATATTGCCATACCCTGTCAAATGCGTTCTGGAAGATGATAAAATTATCCATGATCATCTCTGGCTTAGGACCAGTCAGCTGCTGGCACAGATGTCTAGGGGATCCACATTATATTCAGGTCCAATTATATGGAGCAGGCTCTACTGTAGCTGGTTTATTCTGAGATGTATTAGTGGCTGGGTCTGTGGGCTAAGTAAACAAGCTTTAGGGATGAATGTCCACAAATGGTTCCTGAAGCATCTTAATGGCTGGACCAAAGAAATATTTTTAGTGCCTTTGTCTGGGGACTAGATACCACTTCTGATGAATGAGACTTGATACATCACCTGCAGGAATAGAAGGATATCCCTATACCAGCCTCTTTACTCACATCATTGTTCTAAATTCAAACTATAAAAGAGTATTTGATAATAGAGACTGATCATTGTCAGAGTTCAAGGGGAGTCTGGAAAAAGGAAGGCTTTAGTTTACTAGTCTCTGTATACAAAAATCTCCAGCCAAGCACAGTGACAAATGCCTGTAGTCTAAGTGCTTTGTTGCAAAGGCAGAGGGTCATGAATTGAGGCCAGCCCAGCATATAATATTTTGTCAGAAACCAACCAACCAACCAACCAACCAACCAACCAACCAACCAACCAACCAACCAACTAACCAACCAACCAAGCAAGCAAACAAACCAAAATCAAAACCATCCATCTAACCAACCAACCAACCAACCAACCAACCAACCAACCAACCAACCAACCAAAACCAAAGGAAGGAAGGAAAGAAGGAAGGAAGGAAGGAAGGAAGGAAGGAAGGAAGGAAGGAATGAAGGGAGATATGGCTAAGTGGTTAAAAGCACTGATTGCTCTTCCAGAGGTCCTGCATTCAATTCCCAGAAACCACATGATGGTTCACAACTATTGTTAATGAGGATCTGATGTCCTCTTCTTGTGTGTTTGATTAAGAAAACAACAGTGTACTTGCATAAGAAAGGAAGGAAGAGAGAAAGAAAAGAGGAAGAAGATTAGAGTGGATTTTAAATGAATCCATTTTGAACATCTTCTACAAGCTTTTTGCAATAGTTAGAACCTATTCTGGGTAACTGCTGTGGACAAAGTGTCTTTTTTTCCCCATATCCATCTTTAAAAACATTGAATAGGGCTAACTTCCCTTTGTTCCTTGCCTACCTTCTTTTCATTACTGTTCTTTCCACACCCCTTCTCTTCCTGCTTCTACATACAGATTTTCTTGGGATTTGAAAAACATACACTTCATACTTGGCTCTCTTAAGGCTAGGGCATGTGGCAGTTTCTCTGTTGGTGAGATGTAAGCTGAGTCCGAGAACATCCACTGTCACCACTGGTGTCTCTGTCCCCATTGGTGTCTCTGTCCCTACTGGTATCTCTGTCCCCACTGGTGTCTCTGTCCCCACTGGTGTCTCTGTCCCCACTGGTGTCTCTGTCCCCACTGGTGTCTCTGATGCACTTTGGGAATTTGGGGCTGAGGTTTGATCTTTGAACAAAATTTTTTTCTCTCTAAAGAATAGAGTACAAATTAATATATTACATGATCTGATTTGAAGTAGATATTGATCAGTAGCTTTAGTTACAAGCAGGTAAAAAAATCACTATGCCTTTTGTCTTCAGAGGTGAGGTCTTCAAATTTAAAAAGTGGGGACTCCAGTTGGACAGGGAATAAGAAAAGCTTGCTTACTTGATATAGTTGTTCTTTTACTACAATGCTAAAAATATGCTAATTATTAATTTGATTTAGAGTATGGAGACTTTGCCT
The DNA here is from genome assembly GCA_902729485.2 of Mus minutoides. NCBI lineage: Eukaryota > Metazoa > Chordata > Mammalia > Rodentia > Muridae > Mus > Mus minutoides. Next base: position 11,311 of record LR750928.1, on the reverse strand, counting down.
TAGCCAATATCTTTAGGAGAGGTAAAATGTAAGTCAAATATTCTTCAATGCAGGGCATCTACATAAAATACAGGAGAAGTTCAATATGAATTTCAAGTAAACAATGACGAATTTTGATGTAGTTATAAGAATATTTAAATAGTATAAGAAATTTCCAAATATTGTGTTTTTACTTATTCTTTTTTTTTTTTTTCAATACCTACCGGACATAAACACAAACCATCAGACCATACTAACTCAACTTCCTGGTTAAAGAACTCTTAGATAAAGAAATTTCCCTGTCTCCCAAATTCTTTTATACTTCCCTCAAAGAGGACTGTACTTATTTCTACTCATTCAACCCAATACGTAGTTTCCCCTTCCCGTTCGTCCTTTTGGTAGCCCCAGATTGGTTCTAGTTATCAGTGACTGTTTCCTGAGTGTGTAAATCAGTGACTGTTTCCTGAGTGTGTAAATCAGTGACTGTTTCCTGAGTGTGTAAATCAGTGACTGTTTCCTGAGTGTGTAAATCAGTGACTGTTTCCTGAGTGTGTAAATCAAGTACTGATGTGAAGATGAAGCTTTGCCTTTTCTGCCACATTTTACTACAGCATTTGGATCTGCTCCCAACACAGCAATTAATTGTCCATGCTGTCTTAGCAGAGCCAGAAGGTAAGCAGAGGGATGAGCAGGATTGGCCCTGGATACCTCGGAGCCTTGTAATCTTGCTTACACAACTTCCAGATTGCATAGCTCTTGGCTTTAGTGCAGCTGGGCACAGTTTCAATGCACATCTATGGAGACGATGTCACAACAACAAAACAAACCAATGTAGCTGTGAGTTACACTAACAGCTTGAAAAAACAAGTCAACAGACATGAGGACTATTCTGCGGGCCCCTCCCTGGGACTAGACTTCTGACCCAAAGGGAGTTACTGTGCCTCCTTTTGAATATTTCTTCAGTTAGGATTGCTCTATATAGCCTGTAGTAGTCTACTTCAAATAGTTTTTTTTGGGGGGGGGTGGACTGGAACCTTTTATTTTTCTTTTATTGTTGACTATATTAGCTCTGCCTGGGGTATAGAGTAGTTCATCGTGCATGTCAATATCTTTTTCTTTCTTTAAAATATTTTCTTTTTATTAGATATTTTCTTCATTTACATTTCAAATGCTATCCCAAAAGTCCCCTATACCCTCCCCCTACCCTGCTCCCCAACCCACCCACTCCTGTTTCCTGACCCTGGCATTCCCCTGTACTGGGGCATATAATCTTTGCAAGACCAAGGGCTTCTCCTCCCAATGATGGCCAACTAGGCCATCTTCGGCTACATATGCAGCTAGAGACATGAGCTCTGGGGGTACTGGTTAGTTCATATTATTGTTCTTCCTATTTGGCTTCAGACTCCTTCAGCTCCTTGGGTACTTTCTCTAGATCCTCCATTAGGGGCCCTGTGTTCCGTCCAATAGATGACTGTGAGCATCCACTTCTGTATTTGCCAAGCACTGGCATAGCCTCACATGAGATGCTTCCACCCATATGATGGCTCCTCCTCTATGGGTATCATGAACTCATAGGCACATTTATTCATATGCTTTTACTACTGCTATTCACAAATACATTGAACCAGATTTTCTGAATGGTCTATGCTCAGTAACTGCCTTGGTGAGAATGAGAAGTGAGTAAGTTAATATACTACGAAGCGTCATCTGTGACAATTTTTTGGCAAAGTTTTGCTCTTTATAGAAAGCACAATAATATATACAAAATGAAGGCTGGCAGTAGAACAGACTTCTTCAAGAATGATAGGCAGGTCAGGCCGGTCCAGGGTGTATGTAGATTGGGGTCTTGCCAGTATCAGGAACCTCTTGTGCTCATATATTTTTATTTCTCATTTTTTTAAAACAAAGATTTGATTTATATTCCAGTAACATTAGGGTGTGTGAGTGAACACATTGTGTGAAAGCCAGTATAGAGAAGGAAAATAAAACATCTTGAGAAGGCTCTTCTAATGCCTTAATGTGAGTTCTTTTAAGAACAAATATATGGTATGGTTATATCTAAACATTTTCTTCCTTCATATCTAGTACATTGTGGTAACTCAAGTTTCTGTTTGTTTAGTAGCTATAAAATTATATTTATAAGTCAGCAACAACAGCTTTTATGGTATCTCATTTCTCCTAGTTTTCTTTGGTTGTATTATTTATTTATCCTTTGACTAAGCTTCTGCTGACTCATACCCTGGTCTATCTCAATTTACATTTGCTTCTTGAGTTTAATTTTTTGTTGTTTTGGTTTCTTTATTTGGCCTCACACATTTTCCCACCACTTTCTTCTTATTTCTCTAGATCTCCATGGGGAGGTAAATTGTTTTTTCTGTTTTTGTTTCCCTCAGGTCCCTATAAGAGTAGCTCGTCTTAACTCAGGGGTACTCATGTGCACTCCAGTGAGAAATATGGAATATCCTGAGTGTGAAAAGATGGTTTATGTTATGCTCTTAGTGCTCTGAGGATGTCATGGTTCCATGACGAGATGGAGGTCCCTGAGGATGTCATGGTTCCATGACGAGATGGAGGTCCCTGAGGATGTCATGGTTCCATGACGAGATGGAGGTCCCTGGGACCTGGTGGATCAACTAAGTGCTTTGTATACATTTAGATTCTCCAACTCAAATATTATCATTGAACTTAATAAATCACACTGAGCTGAATAGCAGAAAGAATATTTTCAAGTCATAAAAGGATTTAGCTCTTGTTCAGAAAGTCTGAAAGGCCACTGCTGTCATATGGCTAAAAGTCTATCTATTATCTGAAAATAGAATAGCTCTCAAAGAGAGACAATAACTTTGGAAAAGTTAGTCTTTTTTTTTTTTTTTTGGGTTTTTCGAGACAGGGTTTCTCTGTGTAGCCCTGGCTGTCCTGGAACTCACTTTGTAGACCAGGCTGGCCTTGAACTCAGAAATCTGCATGCCTCTGCCTCCCAAGTGCTGGGAAAAGTTAGTTCTTACTGCATTTAACAGACTCTTCTTTCACACATCTTGGCTCTTCTTGATAGCATGGTAATGTTAAACCTTTCCCAGGAACAAGAGTTCCCTGACATCAACAGCAAGCCCGAGGCACATATAGTAAAGACTTTATTCCTAGTGAAGAAGTTGCTTCCCCTGTGAAATCATGCCAAAGGAGAGCTCTACTTAGGAGATTATAGAGTTGTTTGTAACAAGAAATTCATGGCTAAATTCAACTCCTACTATTTTACAGATGTCATTGAGCTATTCATTTATTTCATAGTAACTACTCTATTCCAGAGACGATCTTTGATGAGGAAAGACATGGAACTCCTGCTTTGTGGAGTAAAGCAAGTGGGAAAGACAGGCAGCTATGACTTAATCACCCCCAAACATTAAAATTACATCAATAAAAGTATCCCTTTTTATTGGCAGTGATGGGGATAAAACCCAGGTTTTGCTCATCCTAAGCAAGAACTCAACTCCTGATACACACTTTTAACAGGAAATTTTGACCCCACATTTTGGCATTTTTAAAAATAAAAATTCTTCTTTATATATTGCATCTTAACCACAGTATTCCCTCTTTCCACTCTTCTTAATCCCTCTCTCCCACCTCCCTTCTTCCCCAGATCCATGCTTTCATTTCCCTTCAGAAAAGAGCAGTTCTCATAGGAATAGCAAACAAACATGGCATAACAAATTGCAGTAAAACTATGCACATACCCCTCATGTCAAGCCTGAATGAGGCAACCCAGTAGGAGGAAAGGAGTTCCAAAAGAAAAAAAAAAGGAATCAAAGACAGCCTACTTCCACTTTTACAAGTCCTACAAGAAACCCAAGCTACACAACTATATCATGCAGAGGACCTAGATCCCTGATAGTTGTCTTGGTCTCTGTGAGCCTCTATAATCCCTGCTTAGTTTATTCTGTGAGTTGTGTTCTTCAGATGTTCTTGAATTCTCTGGCTCCTATAATCATTCCTCCTCCACCGCTGCAAGGTTTATAGAGCTCCACTAAGTTTGGCTGTGTGTCTCTGTATCTGGTCCTATATGTTGCTGGATGAAGCCACTCTGGTCTTTGACTATAGCAGAATATCATTAGGAATCATTTCATTGACTGTATGTATGTATGTATGTATGTATGTATGTATGTATGTATGTATGCTTTTAGTCAGTTGAGTTTGGTTCTATCCTAGGTCTATGGGCTATCCAGTCTCTAGTTCCTTGCCATCTAGTGTCAGGGATGGGCCTCAAATTTGACCAGTCATTGATTGGCCACTCCCAAAATTTCTGCACCACAGTTACCCAAGAAATGATATCCTGTGCTCATGAATAGGTAGGATCAACATGGTAAAAATTGCTATTTTACCTAAAGCAGTCTACATATTCAACACAGTTCTCATCAAAATTCCAACACAGTTCTTTATAGACCTTGAAAGAACAATACTGTGATGGTTTATACTCTGCTCAGTGAGTGGAATTATTAGAGAGTGTGTCCCTATTGGAATAGGTGTGTCACTATGGCTTTAAGACCCTCATCCTAGCTGCCTGGGAGTCAGTATTCTCCTAGCAGCCTTCAGATGAAGATGTAGAATTCTCAGCTCCTCTTGCACCATGCCTACCCAGATGCTGCCATGTTCCAACCTTGATGATAATGGACTGAAGAAGTAAGCCAGACCCAATTAAATGTTCTTACAAGAGTTGCCTTGGTCATGGTGTCTGTTTATAGCAGTAAAATCCTAAGACAGAAGTTAGTACCAGGAGTGGAATATTGCTATGATAGGCCTGACCATGGTTTTCTTTGGAAGAATGTGGATTTTGAAAACAGTGGAATGCTTTAAATAGGGCTTAATGGGCTATCCTAGTACAAATATGGAAGACTTTGTTACTGAGATTGATTTGAATTGTGCAGACCTGGCCCAAGAGGTTTCAGTGGAGAGTTTCAATATGTGACCTAGTTACTGTTTTTGTGGTATTTTGGTGAAGAATATGGCTACTTTTTGCCCTTGTCTGGAGTCTGCCTAAGGCATTGACAAAGGTAGTCTCAGAAACACCCATCATAGACTTTGTCCTCTGGCTAAGTCTCATGAAGAACATTTTAAACAAGCATAGCAAGCTGAGAAAGAAAAAAAAATAAAATCTATAGTTTGAGTATTAAAGGGGCACCAGGAAGTGAAATGGAGCTGAATCCTGTGTTCAGGGACATTAAATTGAATTGGTTAAGGGAGTAATGACATTGTGGCAAGATTTCACCCAGCTAAATTTAGATCCAGGCATGGTAGTACAAATCTTTAATCCCAGGAGGCAAAAATGAGCAGATTTCTGAGTTCAAGACCAGCCTAGAACAGAGCAAGTTGTAGGTGAAGAAAAACTTAAATCCAGGCTTGGTGAACCACACCTTTAATCCTAATGTTTAGGAGCTAGGCATGCAGATCTCTGAGTTCAAAGTCAGTGTACAGAAGAAATTCCAGGACAGCCAAGCTTAGGCACTGAAGGAGTTGGAAAACTGAAAGCTAGTGATAATGTAAAAGAACAACGAGGAAGGTTTCAGCTCCTACAAGCAGCAAAACTCTGCAGCTTCAGCCATGTGGCTCTCTGTGACTTTAGAGTGAAAAATAGAAGGGTTTACTGGACAGTTGATGTTGGTAAGCTGGACCTAAGAAATTAGTGGTGATTAAGAGGAGACCAGCATCACTGAGGTAAAATCTTATGAGAAGTGTTTTCTTTTCTTTTTAAAAAATTGGATATTTTAATTAATTACATTTCAAATGCTATCCCCTTTCTTGGTTTCCCCTTTGTAACCCCCCATCCCACATCTCCTTACCATGCTTCTATGAGGTTGCTCCCCCACCCACCTACCCACTCCTACCTCACTGCCCTAGGATTTCTCTACACTGGGGCATCAAGCCTTCACAGGACTAAGAGTCTCCCTCCCATTGATGCTAGATAAGGCTGCTTCTGCTCCTTCAGTCCTTCTCCTAACTCCTCCAATGGTGTCCCTGTGCTCAGTCCAATGGTTGGCTGAGAGCATCCACATCTATATTGGTCAGGGTCTGGCAGAGTCTCTCAGGAGACAGCTGAATCAGGCTCCTGTCAGCAAACACTTCTTGGCATCTGGAATAGTGTCTGGGTTTGGTGTCTCCATCTGGGAAATGTATTCTGAGAGCACAAAGAAGCTATGTTCTAGAGATAGCAAAGGTTGTACCTTGTGCTGCAGCTATACTTGATAATGTGTAAGAGTCATGAAAGGCAGCTGAGGCTTGGCACTGTGAGAGGCCATGGAAGGCCATTGGTGAAAGTGCAGCCTCAGTTACAGTGGATGGCCCAGGACTGAAGGGTTCATGAAAAGGAGTTGAGACTTAGCACTATTAAGAAAGCCTATGAGAGGCTATTGGTGAAGCTTAGTTGCAGCAGAAGACCACAGTGAATTGACGTCAGTACCATATGATGATCACCAAGTAGAGCAGCTGTAGTGGAGTGGATCAACATAAGTTTAGAGTGCTACAGAGTGAAGAGCTGGAACAGTGACGCCAGCCCTTTGGAGGAGTCTAGAAGATCATGTGTTGATCCCAAACATCGAAACAAAAAGCTATAACATTGAAGTTGCCTTGGAGACCCCAAGATGTTCAAGGTGCCAGAGCTGTGGGCTATCTGCTAAGGAAATCTGTAACAAGGAGTAGAACCAGCACAGAAGAAAGTAGTTGCAGGCAACAAAGATGAAAAAGGAATTGAAGATCTGAAAACCTCGCTGACGTCAGGTATGGAGATGCAGAGTTGATGTTTGCCCAGCTGGTTTCCTGTCTTGCTTTGGGGATTACAGTTAAGTGACTGGATAAATCTCAGAAGAGACTTTGAACTTTGGACTTTTAACATTGTTGAGACTGCTATATACCATGGGGACTTTTGAAGTTGGAATAAATGTATTTTGCACTATGCTATGTTTAGGTATGACTCCCATAGACTCATATGATTGAACAAGCCTATGGGGGCCAGGGAGTAGAATGTGGTGGTTTGTATATGCTTGGCTCTGGGAGTGGCACTATTAGAGGGTTTGGCCATGTTGGAGTAGGTGTGTCACTGTGGCTTTAAGACCCTCATCCTAGCTTCCTGGGAGTCAATATTCTCCTAGCAGCCTTCAGATGAAGATGTAGAACTTTCAACTCCTCTTTCATTATGCCTGTCTGACTGCTGCCATGTTCCAGCCTTGATGATAATGGACTGAACCTATGAACCTGTAAGCCAGACCCAATTGAATGTCCTTATAGGAGTTGCCTTGGTCATGATGTCTTTTCAGAGTAGTAAAACCCTAAGACAAATACTCAACATCATATGGAAAGAAAAATCTCAGGATAATTAAAAATAATCCTGTACAATAAAAGAACTTCGGGAGGTATCACCAACCCTGATTTCAAGCTGAACTACAAAGATATAGTAAAACTGCATGGTATTGGCATAAAAACAGACAGATTGATTGATGGAATTAAATTAAAGACCCAGACTTAAATCCACATACCTATGGACACTTGATTTTTTATAAAAAAGCTAATGGACATACAATGGAAAAAAGAAAACATCTTCAACAAATGGTTCTGGTCTAACCAAATGTCTGCCTGTAGGAGAATGCAAGTAGATCCTTATATGTCACCTTGCATAAAACTCAAGTCCAAGATGATCAAAGACCTTAACATCAAACCAAATATACTAAACTTAGAAAAGAAAGTGGGAAATAATCTTGAACAATTTGGAAAAGGAGATAATTTCCTGAACAGAACATTGATAATATAGGGACTAAAATCAACAATTAATTGTAACCTCATGAAACTAAAAAGCTTCTGTAAGGCAAAGAACACTGTCAATAGGAAGAAAAGGCAGCCTACAGAATGGGGAAAGATTCTCATCAACTCCACATTTGACAGACAACTAATCTTCAAAATATACAAAGAACTCAAGAAACTAAACCTCAACAAACCAAATAATCCAATTAAGAAAATAATGTATAGATCTAAACGTAACTTTCAACAGAGGAATTTCAACTGGCTGAGAAATACTTGAAGAAATGTTCAATATCCTTAGCCATCATGGAAATGCAAATCAAAATGACTTTGAGATTTCATCTTACACACATCTGAATAGCTAAGATAAAATATACAAACGACAGCTCATACTGGTAAGGATATGGAGCAAGGAGAGGACTTCATTGCTGGTGGGAGTATAAACTTGTACAGTCACTATAGAAATCAATATGATGTAGCCTCAGAAAATTGGTAATTGATCTACCTGAAGACCCTTCTATATCATTCCGGAGCATATACCCAAAGGATATTCCACCATACCACAATGACACTTGCTCAACTGCATTCATAGCAGTTTTATTCATAATAGCCAGAAGCTGGAAAGAGCCCAAGAATAGATCAAGAAAATGTGGTAAATTTACACAATGGAGTATTACTCAGCTGTTAAAAACAATGACATCAGACTGGGCTTGGTGGTACACATATTTAATCACAGCACTTGGAAGGCAGAGGCAAGCAGATCTCTGAGTTCAAGGCCAGCCTGATCTATAGAACTAGTTCAAAGACAGCCAGGGCCATACAGAGAAACTCTGTCTCAAACAAACAAACAAACAAACAAATGAACAAAAACAACAAACAACCCACCACCATCAAAAAACCTAATGACATCATGAAATTTATATGCAAATGTAAGGAACTAGAAATAAATACCATTCTAGTGAAGTAACATAGATCCAGAAAGGCAAATATGTTATGTATTCATGTATAAGAGGATATTCGCTGTTAAGGATAATCATGCTAAAGTCCACAGACCTAGAGAGGGTAAGAAATAAGGTGGGGTGGGAGTGCATAGATCTCATTGGGAAGGGGATATACAATTGATCTCAAGGGTTGAGTGGGGGTACATGGGAATGGGAACAGGAGGGACCTGGTGGAGTGGTGGTAGGGGGAGGAAGAGAAAGAGTATTGCCTTTTTTTCTTACAGTAATAGTTTTTATTAGTTCTTTGAGAGGTTCATGAACATGTGTTGATCACACTCCCCTCCCTTCCTCATACTCTTCCTCAATTCACCTTTCTTTCCCTACTCACTCAACTTTGTGTCTATAAAAACAATTCTTTGGGGAGGGGAAAAAATTCTTCAAGACCAATTTGTGCTGCCAAAATATTCTTGGATGAATAGTCTTCAACTGAAAAGTGGCTGACTTGATCTATGTAGGCATAGTGACAAATAATTAGGAGTCAGCTTAATACTATGTCCATTTAGAAGCATAATAGTAGTAGGCTCTCTCCTAAAACTTATATGGCATGTTTATCCATAAATTCTTAGTCTCATGGTGGTGATAGATATGAGTTTCCTCCTTTGATATGGTCGTTAGGGCCAATCAGAAAGTGATTGGTCACTCCCATAATGTCTATGCCACCATTGCATCCATAGGTGTGTTTCCAGGCCATTCATTATTGTAGTGTGAAGTGTTTGTACTTAGGTATGATTGGTGTTTTCTTTACTCCTCTGTAGCCTGCATAGCATTTTTTAGCATTCTAGCACTATGAAGGCTAGCTAATATAGGGATAATGCTTCCAAATTTTTACCAGCTTGATTTCTCAATGTTCTAGGATTAAGAATGTGGTTCCTCAAGCAATAGGGTCCTACCATGAAGTTCTTGAGGTTAACCATGAGCAAATGGCAATAGCCTTTAACGTTTCCAGGCCGAGGGGAGATTCACTGCCCAATGAGATGCAAGTTAATAAATATATAATATTTTATTTGTTAATCTCTGGTGTCTAGTAGGGGAACTGTTGCCTCATTGTAGAGAAACTCAATTTTAACTTTCTCTTTCTCTGTGTGTCTGTGTGAAGTTTCTGCAGTAGTAGATTTCCATAATCTTTTTCAAAAGGTCTCTTTGTACTCCCTTCACTGTATTATCTTGCTTTCTACCCCCAACACCTCCAGCATGATCCTATAACTTTTTAGAAAACAAATCCCAGTAAAGAATCAGAAGCCAGATGTGAAAGATTGCTAGCTTAGAGAAGCAGAGAAAGCACCCAGATGACCTTCCTACTCCACTGTTGTCCAGGAGAAAAAAAAAAGCTCTTTCTCTTTCTCCACACTGTCTTAAATACAGCACTTCAACTCACTGTTCATCCTTTATCTTTCCTTGATTTTCTTATGTTCACTGCCTGTCAACTCGTTGCTTGCTCTGCCTCTTGACCTATCCTTGACTTTATTTAGTTCTTGTTTTCAGAAAACTCTTGGATTAAAGGTGTATGCTAGAGCTGAGCCACACTACAACAAGAAACAGGTTTTTCCAGTTCACAATCTCAGGGTTCACAATATGATCAAATATCCTACAACACAACCCTTCCTGTTTCACTATTTCCTTTTAATCGTTTATACCAGTGCATTCTTTCACCTTTTTTTTTTTTTTGTTTTTTGTTTTTGTTTTGTTTTGAGCACCCCTCCTGTGGTCTATTAGTAGTTTCTTGGTCCTATTGGATACTCCAAATGAGACACACATATCTGAAAATCCAATACTAATATCCACAGGTTAGAGAGAACTTGTGAGACCTACCTTTGAGACTAACCCAGACTTACCCCTGGGTCTGGGTTGGCTCACTCAGAATTACTGTTCCTAATACCATCTATTTACACGGAATTTTCATTTTTCCTAACATCTAATAATATTCTATTGTGTAATTCCTCTCAATGAGGAAACCTATGTAAAAAAGCAGTGAACTTACTCTGAACTATGGGTGGAACAGAGTGCAGAATGTTCTTATACAAAGTGGCCTTCTAGGAAGATTTGCATGAACTATGGTAAATGAATGCACTTGAAAGCAAGGACATGAAAGGAATGCCCTGGCATGTCCACATTATCTATATGGGAAAGACAAAGGTCTGGGAGGAATATTCTTGGCTCTTTTCACAAGACCAAAGATGATTAGAAATAGCAACAGGTGTATTCCCTCTCTGTACTTGCATTTGCTTAAGCTAATTGTAAATGTCACTTTCTGTTTTGCTTGCTTTAATAATGAAAATGAGAGATGCTTTGTTTGCACTAATCTTGAGCTCAAAAGCCTGGAGCCCTTCTGTTTCCTATGCAGGTCTTTGGATAATATATTTTGATCCTTGAGACTCAGGCACAAGGTGCTGATACCACATTTTCATTATCCAACCACGATGGACATCTTGATTGTTTCAATTTCATGGATATTGTAAATAGAGCAGCAATGAACATGGATGAGCAGGCTTATGTAGAATAGAGAATGGAGTCCTTTGGGTATATAACAAGGAGTAGTATATACTTGGGTCATGTGG